>CM021102.1:179151441-179295577 GCA_007115665.2 Sequoiadendron giganteum | reverse complement strand
TGTCTTCTTTCAAATTTAGTAGGAAGGCATATTTATTGAAGAGTGTTTTTGTATCGTGTCTGTAAACTTCATTTCATCTTCTTCTTCTTCTTCATGTTTCAATATGTTTAATTCATTTGTCGTAATACCAATAATTTCTTCTGCTAATTTTTTAAAAGCGATAATCCAAGTCGAACCTATATGGTCTTCCAATTTGTATTGCAGTAGATATCTATAATGACAATCTTGAAAAGTCTTTTCACATCTTTGACAATACCAATTACCATTTTATGTCTTGTTGATCTTTTTCTTGCATTTCTTACTGTCAATTTCTAAGGGGCAAGTCATGTAACATAAATTGTCAAGCTTTATAAAAGACAATGTTGCTTTTACCAAAATCCATTGTCCTTTGTTAGATATACCATCTCCATGCGTATATATTTCAATCACAATTTTCAAAAAATGAGTTGTTCTTTGTAATAGATTGAGACTTGTGAGATTCTTCCCTTTATCATCAAACTAAGATCTCAATTGTTTAGACTTTGGAAGATGGGGATTTATTAGCAGTTTGGTTGTGGGGATTGTGCCAATAGATTTCCCACCATAATCACTAATTCATGCAACCTTTGCGAGAAGAATTGGAAAAGTCCCTACACTACATAGTTCTTAAAGTTTGTGGCCTTTGTTGTTGCAAAAATCACCCCACATTATCAAGTCAATTATGGAAGTTGGCATATCTTTAATTTGAAGAGTTTGTTTTTGAATTTGTGTACAACATTATTTCTGAAGATTATATTAGATTGACTAATTGATAGAACAATACTAATGATATCAACGATAAAATTATTTTCCATGTCCTTAATCTTACAAATTGGTTTGAAATTGAAGTGAAGCTTCGGGATCAGTATATCCTTATCTAAACACAACTCAACCATGGAATTACTATCTAGGAAAATCTCCCAAATCATTATTTAAATTGATGATTGTTTTCGCAGGGTTGAGGGTCCCATTGGAAATTGTGAACACTTTCCTAGTCTCTATACAATAATGAAAAAGTTTTGAAGTAATAGGATCCTAGATTCTTTCGATGGCAGGCAACGGTTGAGTTGGGGAAGCAACGTCAGCTAGGTTTTTCCCTAGCCTAGTCCGTGAAGGTATGGCTATGCAAGATATGGAAGGGGGGGCGTGACCCATTTAAGCTGGAAGCAAAAGTTTAGGAAAGTAGGGGAGCTTAAATGAAATCAGTTTGGGGAAATCACCGATAGGGAAGGAAGCCCTGAAACGAGGCTCAAGCTCTGCCAAACATGCGGTGAACAAAGATGTGGTGTTGGCGCAACAAAAACAAAAAAGAGGGCTCTTCACAGTGCGCGATATCGGAGTCGATGGGTCCAATAAAAGCTTTAAAGTGACTTAGAATGGTTGCGCAGTTCCTTCTCAGGGTTTGAAGCATTCCAATAAAACTGTGACAAGATAGGGCAATGAAATCTCTGACGGATCTCCACCATCAAGAATAGTCATTTTGGAGCTTGATGATGAAATTGAGCAAGAAGTTTTGTTTAATGAGAAGGTTTTCTTTGGGTTGGGTTTGATCAGAAGATTTTGGATATTCAGGCCAACCTTAAAGGACCTCCACCAGTGGAAACATGTCTTGGAAGGGTATGTCCAAATCTATCCCATGGAAAATGGCTTCTCCATTGTAGTGTTCGAAAAGGAGCAAGATAGGAAGAAGATTCTATGTGATTACTTCTGGGATTGGGAAGATAAATATGCACTAATGCTAAAGCCATGGCATCCTGCTTTCAATTCAGCAACTGAAGTTTTTGAAAAGGTACCCATTTGGGTAAGGCTTCCCAACTTTCCCTTGCAGTTCTGGTTTGAGTCCTACTTAGAGGCTGTAGGAAATTCTTTAGGTAGCTTCTTGTTGGTGAATGAAGGCTCTTCAAACCTTCTGCATTCTACCTTTGCCCGAATTTTAGTGGAAATGAATGTGTCAAAGGCTCCTCCCGAGGAAATTCGAATAAAAACTTTGAAAGGTTGTTGGGTGCAACCACTAGACTATGAAGGGTTACCCTTTAGGTGCAGAATCTGCTTCAAAACTAGCCATTTGGTTGCTGAATGTGCAAAACAAGGAGCTTTCAAACCAACCTCATGGTGGAAAGATGTTGGGCCCCAGTATTATACGGTGGAAAAAAATGAAGTGGAGCAAGCGTCTTCATAGGAGAAAAGCAAGGAGGATGAGGGCCAGGATGGGAAGGCTTTGATGGTGGAAGGTAGAGGTGAGATTCAGCAACAGGTTGAAGATGTCCTAACACAGGAAAGGGTTCTAGGAGTAACCTGCGATAGTGCTACCCTCTATGATGGCAATACAAACTTGATTCCTAAAAATTGGACAGCGACACTTGAATGTCGAGAGAAAACGGGGCTGGGGAGATCACAAGAAAAAGGTTCAGGGAAACAAAAAGTGGGTGAACAAAGCCAAAAAATAATGAAAGCTTGGCTGAAGCTTTGAAGAGTCCCCTTATTAATTCATTGGAATGGAAAAAGGAGGCTGCTAGGGTGGAGGAGGGATGGCAAATGGTAAAGGGGAAGAAAGTGAAGAAAGAAAGGAAAGAAACCTTTACAATGGTACTTAGGTCTCAGATGAAGAGAAGGCCACTCAAAGAACAAAAGAAATGATATGTTAATAGGCCCTTTGGAGTTTTTGTTGGTTTGTTGTTTAGAGTTGCTTAGGGAGCTTCGGGCTATAAGGATAAATTTCATTGATTATAACTTATGTATTGTTACATTTTTTTAACTGGAAGGGCGAAGGTCTTTGTGCGAGGAGTTTTGAGGATTGGTTAGGGGTTCTTTGGTGTAGTTCTGGAGTAAGTTTTTGTTATGATGTAATTTTCATTTCCAAGCAATAAAATATCTTGTGTTACCGACCAAAAAAAAGAAAAAACTTTTGTAGTAGAATTAAAACATGTTGCTCTTATTTCATCACCATCAGACTCAAGAATGTCAAAACTAAAAACTTTTCCATCTCCATTTGCATTCTTGAAATGACGAAGTTGTCATTTTTTCATCACTGTAACCTTTATTGTCCATCATTTTTGGTAAGGATTCAATGCTCTTATAGGCATGAGTCTTGTTGAATCTTCATTTATTACAACATGTTGGTGATGACATGTATTATTTAGAAGATTCATCCCTATTTATAATAACGTAGAAAGAATATTCATCAAAATAACATTGTTCATGTATAACTAATTTTTAAACAATGCATGTTCTTTTCCTTAGTAAATACATCAAAGCATTACATTTGGCACATTTCATGTTCCTTGTTAGATTAGTTGATGAATATTATTTCATATTTTTTAACAATTTACAATATGACTCTTAATCTTCTACTATATTCAAACAAACATAAATTTAAATTGAATGATGAAAAATTCAATTAAACATGATGAACATTGTTGTACAATTGTTCTATGGTTCTATATATAGTGGAAGAAAACATAGAATGAAAGGACTAATCATATACAATAATGTGTTTGCAACTCACCTATTTTTATTGATGGTTCAAATGAATCAATTATTAGGTAAAATTTTCTAACTTTAGAAAGAAAATATGTTTCTTCAACTTAGTCCTGTAAAACAAAATATAAAATAGAAAATTAAAATTTTTAGTTAATATTTATTTTTGTAATTCCTTATTATTTTGATTAAGAAACACATGTTCAATGATTATATGGTTGTTTTCTTTTCTTATAAATGTATATAGATGACTTCCAATTTGTATATCAAACATATGATATAGATGATAAATACATATATATTGTAATTTTTATTTTCTTATTTGAATTGACCAAAAAAATAGGCACAAGTATTTATATTTAGTTTAAAATTAGTAATAGATTTGAAAAAAAACAAGTTCAACTATTTATATAATTTATAATCCATTTACATGGAAGATATATGAATAGATTTTTTTACAGAAATATATGTATCAAATTCTTCATCAAAATAATGTTCATATGAGTTATTCAACGCTAACACAACACTATATAACATCCTTGTTTTTGTATGCTAATTATCATTTAAAAACAACATAAATTCTTTTATTATTTGTTTAGAAGATCCTGGTTCATATTGTTCGTCGTAAAATATTTCTTTCAAAAATGAGCAAAAGCTTGCAACTTTTTTGCATGTTTTGTGAAACTTGTCTACCATGTCTTGTATTTGAACGATCTCATTTTCTTAAACTATGACCGCAAGTAAGGCATCATCTTCCATTTATTGTATAATATATTTTGAGTGATGTGCAATTGATTTAGTGAGTTTCTCTATAGGGGTTTCAACATATGTATTTGAATCAATAGATTCATCTGTTGTTAATGGATTTTTTAGAGAGTTGTCTAGTGTATTTGATTCATTTATTGTTGCCATGATCTAGAAAGCGAATCACAATAATCAATATTTCAAAAAATATATATATACTTTTGTCATAACCATGAAATAGTATGTTGCTATAGCTATCATATTAAATCAAATAATTCTCGATATAAGAATAATAGTGAAAAAATTTACTTAACACTTATTAGAATTTTTCAATTTCAATTTACGTCAATTTAATGCATAAAATATGACAAGAGATCATTTGTATTTATTCATGTTTATAAAGAATTGATATGTAATAGTGAAATAAATATTTTCAAATACTTCAATACAATCATAATATTTTGTACATGGTAAAAATAGAAATCGATAAAATGACTTTAGTAAAATGTTACTTATCTCACATGAAACAGCAATCATCCACTGTTACACCTCATATTTGTATAGTTACTATGTTAGAAATGCTTGGAGAATTTTGTTTGTAAGGAAGAATAAAGATGAATAAAATGTGTTGAAACTTGTGATCAATTTAAGGATCTTTTGCATTTAATGATTGTCTCATTCTATGTTTCTTTGATTGATGTTATTCTTGGATAAACAATGCATGAAGGAGGATATTTAGTCTTGCTATCTAGCTTGAAATATTGGTATATGTACTATAATTGTTATGAGCAAGTAACTATCATGGTTTTGTGGCAATGGATGCAGGAACGAGAACCATTCCTCCAAGCAGAGGGGAAACATCACTCGAGAGAGGGGCTTGGTCGGATAACCGATAAAGTAAACCAATTGAGCATACACACACTTCACTAAGGGTTTGGAGGAACTGAGTCAGATAAGTTGGTCTTGATAAGTCATCCATAGGCTTTAGGAGTTTGGGTTACTTCTTTGTGCTTTGTGAGTGATTTTTACTTGTAACCTGACTTACTATTATGTGATCTTGGGTGTGAAAAATGAATGGATATATGTGTGTAGGTTAAGTATGTATACACATGTATACCTCGTGCATACGTATCTATATGTATAAACATGGTGATACAGACGTGTGATCAACAAACTGATATGTCCATATGTATGTGTCGACATGGTATACATACACATACGTGTACATGATAGTATAAATGGTTATACACATGTATATACATACACACACTACCTATTATCTGTGAATATAATATTATTATAATATTGCCTTGGAATTTACATATACACATATACATAGATAGGTATATTGAAAGTATGCTGACTGGCTCGCAATATATGTATTTACCAAATAAATATGTAAATGTGTATATATGTATAAATGTAAATATATATATATACATTTAATATTTTATATATATTATTATAGTTTTACCGAAATAAATATATATGTATATATAAGTATATTTAAATTATAATGTTTAAATATATATACATATATATATATATTAAAGTAAAATAAAACTATAATAATATATGAATTAATATAATAAAATATATATATACTATTAATTAGAAATAAAGTGGAAATCAATATGGTAAAATGAAGACTTTACTTTATAAAGTCATTTGAATAAATCGATTTATGGCATAATGGAAAATAACTATGGAAATCAATTCATATTATTTGAATTATTAACCACTTTAAAATGCAACACATTTTTGAGGGAAATTGCGCCAAACTTTGAAAGAGGAAAATATTTCATTGAATACTTTAAAGCTGAACATTTGAAAAATAGAGAAATATTTCTAAAAGCTCTTCCTCTGAACTCGCGTGAGGAAGAAATGCCTAAAATTTTGATGGAAGAATTCAAACATTGGAAAGGGGGGTGATGCAACTGAAGGTTGTGATGTGTTGCAAGGAGTTTCTTGACAAATTCGCTGAAATGGTGATTCATTATGTCTTGAGTGCCAAAAATGGGCATTTTGTTGTAAGTGGTGTTTTCTCCTTCCTGAGTTGATTAAGTCTTGAATTGTTGGCTCTAATGAGGTTGATTCACACTCATTTTGGATGATTAAGGGTTTAAGAACCCGCCATGTATCATATTGAATGGTTTTGGGCACTTTGTTGTCAATTTGCATGCCTCCATTAGTGGAATTCGTTGCATTTTGGGCCTATAAATATACGCCCTGCCATTCATTGAAAACACACTTGTGCATTCTGAGTTTAGTAATTTCTTGAGCTCCCATTTCCATCACATTCTGTTGTTTGCATTTTCTGTATTGCTGAGTCTGGAAAATATAGCGAGTTCATACCAGCATTTACCAATTACTATGTTTATATCATTCTGAGTTTAGAGTGAGGAATTTAGGAATTATAGCTGAGTAGGAATTCAGTAGTGGAATCACCTTTGAGAGAAGAAATATAGGAATTCACTTAGAGTGATTGACATCACCAAGAAGCCATTTTTCAGTTGGATTTCTAGAAGTGTCTAGAACTAGAAGAGCAATTCTAGAAGGAAAAGCTTTGGAAAGCATCCATGGGGAAATTCTTATCTTTCTTCTCTATTTTTTATTGATCAAAGTAAAAGAGCTCTTTGTGTTTTTAATTGTTCATAAGTTGAAAGGTAGTCATAAGTTGTTTAACTGTGTGAAAGAAGTATCATGTTTTCTACTTATGTTGTTGTGTTTGCAAAGGCTGAAAGATGTACCTTGAATGCAACGTAGTTGTAAGAGAAAGGAATTTGTTTATCTACTTTGCTTAAAAAGGGAATTTTAAGTATAGAGAATTATTGTGAATGAAGAAATAGGAAGGAATTGAAATGCATTTTGTGTGAATGTTGCTTATTATGTATGATCTCTGTATATGGGGAATACGATGAAATAGTTAATATCTATTAGGACCGAAATGAAGGTAGAACCAAGTATGGTTTAAAGCTTAAGTTATTAGGTTAACTGAGACAAGCTAAGTACTTTGTGGATAAAGATGTATGGAATAGGAGTTACATGAGGGACACTTGT
Organism: Sequoiadendron giganteum; assembly: GCA_007115665.2. Lineage (NCBI taxonomy): Eukaryota > Viridiplantae > Streptophyta > Pinopsida > Cupressales > Cupressaceae > Sequoiadendron > Sequoiadendron giganteum. Next base: position 179,288,278 of record CM021102.1, on the reverse strand, counting down.
AGGCTGTTTCATTTCTTAAATAGATAGATTGTTGTAGGGAGTTTGGGGTGACTGACTACCCATTGAAGGACTTAGCCTTAGTGTAGGATAAGATAGCCCCAAGTCAAACTGAACCTAACAGAGTGTATGTGATAGATGACCATCAGTTGAAATACTGTTTGAACACTTTGGCCAAAGTAGTGTGATACACCTACATCCACTTAGACTGTGAGATGGTTACACTGTCAGTTCACTGTTGTCCAGTTTTGCATACTAGATTGAGATTATGGGATTACAAGGATTTAGCTATGTAGGACACAACACTATGCTCAGTTGGTCAAATAGAACCGGTTACCCAACCAATCTCTTCATAGAAGGGAGGATCGTTTATTTTACAATAAACGTGCGGGGGACCGCATTATAAGTCTGTGGTTGGCGAAAAAGCACCCGAGTGATGTTTCTCCTCCACAACAGACTACAGAAGCACCAAGGTTTGAAAGGGAAGATCCTGGACCGTCTTATTCCTATTTGCTCAAAGCTCTCTGAGTTGTGTTTTATACTTGTATGTATTCTTACTCCATTGTTTACTTGAAATGAAAAAAGTAATGATGTTGTTTCAATTGGTTCTTTAAATGAAATGTTGCAATGAAAAGAAAATAAAAATTTTGTTACTTTGTCTTTATACATGTTTCCTTTTGTTATATATGTGAAAATGTTGAAAAAAAAATTATTACTGAAGGGTTAGATCGTTACATCCACATAGAAATTCTTGCATTTTAGAAGCTAGCAAACCTATATATATTAAAAATAAGCACAATGATGTAGACAAGGTTCTATTGAATGTCTTCAACATTACATAGATGTTTTTGTATTTCAGATGTGTTTGTCTTTGACTTTTGTGCCTTTTTCTGCCTCTCAAAAGACATATCCAGAAGTTTGCTTCATTATAAAGTTGAAGTATTTACAAACATGACAAATAACTGGAATCTAATATAAGAATGTAGTTTGTAATTGCATTATAATTTCATCTTTTTACACCAAAAATAACTTTCCAATGAACTGAAATAACTTGGCGCACTATAATTAAGGTACCAAAAAAAATATCGAAAAGATTTTTTGAGGTTTAGCTTTGACATGTAAACTAGCAGACTAAAATTAAGGCACTCAATTAAAACAAAATCGGAATCCCATCCCAACTTCCTATTGGACTATATCTAATCAAATAATGTGCTTGAATATTGGATGATGTCTCATTAGATAATGTATTTGGATCAACTGAATTGATGCTAGCCTGATTTTTTCATTGACTGTCTAAATTGCAGTTAATAAAAAATTAAATTCTAGTGAGATGACCTAATTAGTTTCCAAGCTAATTGCACGATCCGAATTTCCCTCTCGTGTTTCTTTTATGTAGTATATGAATGCAATAGCTACAAGATGATGATTATCATTTCAAGAAAAAAAACCCATCCTGTATGAAAAATACATTGTAACCATTGTCATAATCTAGAAAATCATTTCAAATATCTAGAGGGAGAAATAAGGATAATTGCAACAAGTCAAGCGTTCTGCTCTCAATCTTTGGTACAATCTATCCTTGGAATTTCATAGCTTATAGTATGTTTGTGTATAGTACCATGGTGCTTTGAATATTGTGATGGCCTAACATAATAGTGTTCAAAGGAGGGAAACTAAAGAATCAATGGTATAATAAATGAAATAAATAACATCCATATTGAAGTGAACCTTGAGAGTTTTGATTGAAGTTGATACTCCAACTACAAATATTTAACTTACCTTAGCAACATTTAAATCTATGGTTTTTTCATCCAAAGGCTACATAGGAACCTCAATTGTTGTTGAATTGTATATGCTAGGTATGGTTCATGGACAAAGGTTAAGCTAGGAATTTCGAGGTTCAAATCCAAAAGATATGATTTGGTTGAGATGAGGTATAATCAAATGCAGAAGTATAGATTTATGTCTAATAAGTTTACTCTAACAACTCTTTTGCAAGCTTACTGTGGTGTGGGAAAATTTACAGAGGCTTTGAATCTATACAAAATCACGTCCAAGAATGGTTGGGTTGATGAACATGTGCTTGTTATTTTGCTTGTTGCTCTTAGTGAGTTTGCAAAGGTGGGCATGCCTTTGGAACTGATAGAAAGCACGAGGAAACTTGAGATAAACCCAAATGAATTTATTTTTTGTGTTGCCACATGGATTTGTCAAGGAGAATCAAGTTAAAAAAGGCTCTTGAGCTTGTTAAACACATGAGAGAAGCATGTATTAGATTAGACTTGCTTACATTCATGGTACTTATTGAAGGCCTTTGTGAAAACAATGAATGCTTGAAGGCTTATGATTTGTATCTTGAGATAAGAGATTATGGGATGTGTCCATATATTGATATTTACAGAAAACCGATTCGATCGCTCAACAACAAAGGCCATCTGGATGTGGTCAATAGGTCATTGGAAGATGGATTGATTTTTCAAGGTGGTTCTCTTACATCAAGTTGTATAATGTAATTTTGGAAGGGTTTGTGAAGGCTGGTAAAGTAGATAAGTCATATTTGTTGCTTCGAGAGATGATAAGACTTAATAGTTTACTGGTTGAAGGGGCATCAATGATACCTTCTATTCACTTTGTAAAAGTCGAATAGGGATCCTGCGAGATTCTCAAAGGTAGTTTTTCCAGATACTGCTTCCTTTTATGTGGTTATTGATGGTCTCTACAAGGTGGAAAATTTGGATATGGCATTAGGGCTTTTGAATGACATGGTGAGATTAAGCATTATGCCCAATGCTCAACTTTACAACTGCTTGATTCATGCACTTTGCAACATAGATAGGTTGGGTGAGAGTTACAAGCTTTTGGATGATATAAAGGAGAGAAGAATTAATCCAACACAATATACTTACAATTCGAGTCTTGACTTGATGAGGAAGATGAGACTTCATGGTTATGCTCCCTGGATTAAACATTATACCTTACTTGTTAAAATGCTTTGTTAATGTGGTAAAATAGCTTATGCTTACAATTTCTTGAATGAAATGGTTCAATTAGGGTTCCTACCATATATGATTGCATACTCTGCAACAATTGATGGCATTTGCAAAGTTGGTGAAGTGGATCATGCATGGAAGATTTTTAAGGAGATGTCCAAAAAGCTTTATGTTTCTGATGCAGTTGCTTTCAATATTCTAATAAACGGGTTTTGCAAAGTTGGTAGAGTAAATGATCTTACGCATGCAAGCATCATTTTTCACTTCTTCCCTGCATAATTGAATAATTGTAATTATTTAATTATGGTCTACGGTCATATTCTTCTATTAATTAAATTATTTAAATTATTTAATTAATTCACTTTTCCCTTTTCCTTGATTAATTAAATAAGTTATTATATTTATTTAATTACGTCATTGATGTCCCCTTCTTACTATAATTAAATAAATTCTTATTTATTTAATTTTAATCATTTCCTTCTATAATTAAATAATTAAATAATTATTATAATTATTTAATTATTCATTAACTCTTTCTTCTACAATTGAATAAACCCTATTTATTTAATTCCCACCTTTTTCTTAAAATAGTTATTTCAATTATTTGTTAAGTTGTCATTTTCCTTTACTTTTAAATTAAATTATTTAATTTAGAAGTCAATCTTTTCCCTTTCTTCTATAATTAAATAATCATTTTTATTTAATTATTCACTTTCCCTCCTAAATTAAATAATTTTATAATTATTTAAATTGCTCTAGCCACCTCTTTGTCCATGCCAAATCTTATCTCTTATCTCAATCAATTTCCACCCTTGATTTATAATTCAATCTCCATCGTCCATCCTTAACTAAACCCTATTTCCTTGCTTCTCAAAGCAATCTCATCCATTGATCAACATCATTTTTCATCTTTCAATCCTAGCCCTTCATTCAAATCTGGTTTTCTATAAAAGAGACCTATCACTTTCATTTCAACCCTACAACCACTATTACTATCTTTGATATTTTGTTATCACTATCACTAGGCTTATTGTTGCATACTCAAAATTTGAGGGCAGGCAAGCATATAAAGCAAAATGGAGAAGAGCAATGACGTTGATTCAATCATGGCATAGGAATTTATGGTAGTATTGTTTTATTATTGTTTATGTTTCTATGTTCATTTGTGCTTCATTGTTGGACTAGCGTCTTTAGGGTTTGAGTTTTATATATTTAGTGGTTGGTACTATTGATTCATGCCTTTTTCTCATGATTTTACCCTATTCTACAATGCCCAACAAATCCTGAATGAAATGTTGGAATGAAGACATGCACCAAGTGTCATGAGCTACAATGCAATGATGAATGGATTGTGTAAAAATGACGGAGTTGATCTAGCACTCTTTTACCTTCCTAAGATGGTTTCAGAAGGTCAGCTTCCCAATGTTGTTACATATACAACCTTAATAAATGGTTTTTATTGCACAAAGAGACATAGAAGCTCTTGCCTTGTAGAATGAAATGAACCAAAAAGAATGCCATCCTAATATAGTTGCGTATACAACTTTGATTGATGGACTTTGCAAATGTAATAGGGCAAAACTTGCCTTAGATTACCCGAGGCACTCATCTATAACATGCTTATTAACAATCTTGTTGAAGAAGATGCAACGGTTTCAACTTGTGAGGTTCTCGATATGATGGTTTAGAATTTAAATAATCATAACCCACTAATAAGACTTATCAAAACTTAGTGACTGGTCTTTGCAAGTTGAGTAAAGATAAAATGGCAATAGATAGATTAGAATTAGCATACTTCTAGATATATTTATTATTTTTAACAAGTGGTTCTTTGTGGTATTTACTATTATTAACAAGTTACTATTTTTGGCATACAATGAAACAACAATAATCAATTTTAGTAAAGAGAAAAATAAAGCAGATTATATGTAATATTATTGAAAAGGGATGGCTTCCAACCATTCATAACTTAAATGAATTAGAGAATACTTCTAAGAAAGAAAGCATATGAAATAAATACCTTGGATAAAAGTATTTGGTTCTTCCTCGTGTTATAGTTGTGTATCAAAAATTAACAATTCTGAATGGTTGTAAACATGTTAGGTTTTCTGAAGTTGAGCACACATTGAATGTGGTTTGAAGATGCAACGGTTTCAACTTGTGAGGTTCTCGATATGCGGTTTAGAATATAAATAATCATAACCCCACTAATAAGACATCAAAATTTAGTGACTGGTCTTTGCAAGTTGAGTAAAGATAAAATGGGCTCTACAATTATATGTATTATTATTGAAAAGGGATGGCTTCCCACCATTCATAACTTAAATGAATTAGAGAATGCTTCTAAGAAAGAAAGCATATGAAATAAATACCTTGGATAAAAGTATTTGGTTCTTCCTCGTGTTATAGTTGTGTATCAAAAAAATACACAAAAAATTAACAACTCTGAATGGTTATAAACATGTTAGGTTTTTTGAAGTTGAGCACACCTTGAATGTGGTTTGAAGTTTCAATTCCTTTATTTCCTCAAGCAAATAAGCTCTTAAGTTAACTCAGTTTTAGATTTTCCCTCTCCTCTACGTATTTGCAAATTGAAAAAGGTGAGTTTTTACAAACCCCTTTCGCAATGACTTTTATCCTACAATTTTATTACACGAAGGACTAAACAATTCAAGTAGAATGTTATGTCTTTGTGTCATAATCTCTTCTACCTCGTTAAAACAAAAGTAGCACCGCTATATTATAGTTGAGCTAGCTATACTTTCAGCCTACTACTGAAGGTCTAATCTCTACAAAATGGATGTTGTTTGCAAAGCCTTGGAAAACTACTTCAATTAACTCTCAAAACTTCTAGAAGTGTTAGGTAAAAAAAGCCACGATGAAATATTTCATTTTACATAAAAGATTTGTAAAACAATTTTGCACGTCCTTCATACACCCTCAAATATTCCTGCACCACTCTATCCACATTTAACGATTCCCATTTGTTATTGGTCTTATCAATGCTAAAAACAAAAAATTGTAAACAACATATTATATTTAGAAAAGTTTTGACCAATGGAAATAAATTTCATATGAACGATTTTTAAATGAAGGGAAATAAGTTCATATGAACGATTTTTACATAAAAGATTTGTAAAACAATTTTGCACGTCCGCACCACTCTATCCACATTTAACAATTTCCTATTTGTTATTGGTCTTATCAATGCTATAAACAAAAAATTGTAAACAACATATTATATTTAGAAAGATTTCCACTGATGGAAATAATTTCATATGAACAATTTTTAAATGAAGGGTGATGATTTAACGAATCCAGAAGATATTTGAGGTCGAGTTTTTATGTACACATTGTTCTTATAAATCAATCTCAATGTAAATGCCTCTCGACATAAAAATATAGTAAAAAAAAAAAGCAATCAATCATACACTATTTTATGAATATTAAAAATTCATGTCAGAAGAAGAAAATGAAAATGCCTTAGAATGCCATTATTAATCCTTTGGATTTCTTTATCTCTTAAACCACAGAGTTTCAGGTTATACAAACTGAATCTTACAGAAGTAACATATCTCTATATAATTGACTTCAAAATAAATTTGAAATTTGTAGACTTTTAAATTCAACTAAAATATTTAAATATAACCATAACTTAATGTGCAGAGTTGTGAATTTGAAATATAACCATAACTTCTGAATCATCTGCCAAAGAAAACTATAATGTGCTTACATTGTTTTCTTAAATAACAGAGCAAAGCAAAGAAAGAAAGACCTGAATCTTTTGTAAAAAGAAATTAACACAAGAAATGAGACGAGAAGACCAATTTTAAAGGCAAAACGAAACCGCTCCTGTAATTTTCTTCCGCTTTGCACATTCTGCACTACTACAAAAGGATTTACAAAAACACAGAGAAAACTACAAAAAAAGGAAAACAGAGCATTTTCCACTAAGAAAACCTAAAGTTTAACTTCAATAGCAACATTCGACGGGTTCGAGGCATATTAAGCCGACTGCCTCAAATCCTATGCTGTACAGCCTAAATTCCACGCTTCAAGATCATTTTGAACGACACTTGTATTTTCACTGGACAAAACCTATGCCTTCGAATTACATATACTAAGGACCTTATAAACCCTAATCTTTCATTGTTCAGTCCAAAATGACCGCGACACAGACCTTAGAGGCTACTACCTACACGTGGCCTTCCCAGACGCAATTAGGCATGCCGCCTGCCCTGTCCAGAAGGTCCTTGATAGCTTGGGAGGGACTGAGGCCCAGCTGAACAGCTCGCTGCCAGCGCTCCATCCGAGTGAGTCCTAGGCATGGCCCGTACCGCATGTCCAAGTCAAACTCCTTCAGTATCTGCTCCACGCAATCCTCTTCCTCCTCTGCAAACGATAAACAATGGTTAGGAAAATAAATGTGAGATGCCATTACAAATCTCTCCTGTCCACTTCTGAGCTCCCAGCTTTGATTAATAAGAAAACAATGTTAAGAAATGTTATAACGGAAAGGAAAGGAAAAACGTGCAAATGCATTAGCGCTTACCATAAACCTCGTTATATGAGGTGGGGGAGTCCGACGGTGCTGCCTCCGCCAGAGTAGCAGAGTGGGTAGAAATAACATCATTTTCCTTCTTTAAATCTTTTCCATTTTCAATCCTACCGCTAAATTTAGTAGATGAAGAATTTTGCGGCTTCCTCTGAGGATACAGGGCTTGCAAATCTGATCTCCTGTTAGCCATTTCAACGATTCTGATATCAAGTAGCACGCAGGTAAATTACAGAATTTCCTTCCCCTTCAGCTATTTATCGAAGGAGCTCTGGTTCACGCCATTTTAACCTCGGGTCGGGAAAATAGTGGCCGTTGGAACCATGGTTAGGTATGTAATTAAGACTGATTATTATTTTCTAGAACGATCGTCTATTTGAAATTTGCTAGCGGTTTGCAGCTTCAAAACCCTACGACGGCTAAGGCATAACATAAAAACCCGTAATTAGTGTGAAGAAAATAAATGCTCTATATAAATTACTATTTTTTAATTAAACTAGTATATCATTTTCAAAGAGTGAACTTTTTTATTACTTTATTTAACATATTTATATTATATTTGTATTATTTTTAAAATTATAATATATTATACTTATTATTATTGAAAATAAGTTTTAAATATATATATTATCTCTTGACGTTAATAAATCATATTTCAATTTAATGAAAATATTCAACATAATGAGAAAAAAAGAGATTTAAAAATGAAGTATTCGGTGAACATTTAAACGAAACAAAGACTTCAAAATAACAACCGGTCAGAAAAGTTAGATTATGTATTGACAGAATATCATGAGCTTTCATTACTATCATTCAAGTCTAGTTGACGCGGAAACTATTGGAAAACCTTTCAATTTTGGCACCTTCACCATTTTGTAAACTCCAGCCAAGTTGGAATCAAAAGAGGGTTTAAGGGTGAGGTCCCATTGGGGGGCTTTAGGGTCTATTTTGAAGGAGCGAGGAGTCCCATGAAGCAAAAAATTAAAAATGCTATAGGATTAATAAGAATCTTTTCCTCAAAAATAGCAGTCCCTACTTTTTAGCTCAAAAACTTAAGCAGGTGCAAAAGGGGTGGGCCTAGAAATTGCCCCACCAACTTAGGTTTTTTTTCTGCCACTTGTCAATCATATGCAGTTTTGAAATTCTTGTCAATTAATTTTTTATTATTTTATATTTATTTACTCTTTGAATTGAATATGCAAAATAATAAAATTCATGAGACCACCAACTTCCATAAATATAAGAGCTTAAACTTTTAAGCTTAAACTATTCTACAAATTCATGGGACCACCCATTTTTAAAAAAATCCTAAAAAATCTCAGCATCACCCACTGAATTTTTTCAGGAAGCCCCCCTCCATGGGACCCCACCCTAAGAGATTGTGAATGGATAAGATGTCTTCAAAGTATCTTTACATGTAAATGCTTCTCACCAACAATGTCCATTTTCATATGCCATATTTTCATTTGAAGCTCCTTCATTATGATAAGGCAAGTCAAATTGATGCATAAACTATACCATACCCTTCTAATTTTGGCACCCCAACCTTTATGTGACCTCCCACCATGCTGAGAATCAAATGAGGACTTAAGAGATTGTGAATGGACAAGACATCTCATAATATATTTACAAGTATATGCTTCTCAGGGGAAGGAGCTCATTCCCATGTGACATCTTTTCAATTGATGCTCTTTCTTTAAGATACATTTCTTGATATCTTATTATTCCACATTGCCGCACATGAAGCACAAACTGTATGCAAATCACATGAACTCATAAAAGCAAATCAAGATCTTTAACAAAACCTCGTTAAGCCAAGATCCCTGCAAATCAAACTAAACATCAATATTATATACAAACAACAAAGTTGCCAACAACACAACTTCTATTTGTCTGCATATGAAGCCTTTTTGGAAACAAATAAAAAGTTAAATAGAAAAATCACAAGCAAATGAAAAATGTTTCAAAGAGTAATGTGAGCACTTGGTATTATTTATGTGTCCGAGCTAAGACTGGAAAACTATGGTAGGTACCTAGACTAAGCTTGGATTAGTGTAGAGTATATCTTGGCCTTCATGGAAAAGGGTAAATTTATTTCCCAAGATTATTTTAGTCACAAATGCTATATTTTCATTTCATGTCAGAACTGAAGATAAATAGCTTAAGAAATTCAACCCCAATTGTGATGCATTTCAACTCTTCCTCTTGAATATTGTTTCTTATTAACAAATTGTAAATAGGATTAATCATTTTTTAGATAAAAAATAAAAATAAATATACCATTTATGCTTATTACAAATTAAAAAGATGCATATCAGACCAGAGAGAGATAGATGATTTAAGATACACAACAAAGCCATGGATTAATTTTTTTGCATGTCTAATACATCAAAGTGCATTATTAACCCTATACGTTAATAGGCAAAATGTAACTACCAGATGCATGAGACGATAATCTAAACAAATCTGCAATGTTATCATCCTCATCAGAAGCCAAAATAAGTTCAAGTTGCACATTCAAAGATTCATCTAGGGCATTTGGTAGGCCCAAAGCTTTGAGTGAAATAGGTTGCCTTTTGTCCAGAAATCATCATTGCTCCAAAGGTGGGTCCCTACATTGAACCACATCTTATTATTGTAAAAATAGGCTACCTAAACTAATAATATTCACTAAGTACGATGTAGGGAAAACAAATACAAAGCAATGTGGAAAGTAAAAATGCAGAGTAACTCAAGGGGGGAATGGAGAAATAAAGGGGAAACAAAGAAACAACAATGGATGGAATAAGAAAGAATGTGGAAAGAGAAATAGAGCAAATCAAACAGGCGATAAAAATGAACAAAAGTAAACATGAAGGCAGGTTAAGAGTGGCAAATAATAGGGGAAAGTCCTAAGTTCAAACCTAAACAACAAATTGAAAGTGAGCCAAAAAATTAAAGAATAGTCGAGAGCCATAGGTTCAAATTCTCACACAATCATATTGAGAGGTGAAAATTTTGTAACTTTAAATTTTTTGAATAAGCCACAACATTTAACCCTGACTTGAGGTTCAAATAAAATATGCCATCCAATTTCGAACAGACATTTAAAACCCAAAAAGATATCAATCAAGTATCACACAACCCACTCTAAGCTATTAGTCAAATCCCAACACAAAATGAGTAAAATACTGATTTCGGTTCAAATTAAATATACCATCTAATTTTGAGTGAACACTAAAGTCTCAAAAAGACATTCAAAACTTATTTCAAAACTTGTATAAAATATCACATCCAACTTCTGATGCATATCCTAGATTCTAAACCAAGCAATTAAATAGAGTAAAACAAAATTCAAAGTTGACATCTGATGCATATCCCAATTAGACCCTAAATTAAGCAATCCAAAGAATAAACAAAGCCAAACCAAATTAAAAAAATGGAAGTCCTCAATAAAATATCACTACCAACTTCTAACGCATAGGGCAATTGGAAAGAGCTTATGCAGCCCACATGTTGTGGTCTCCCTATTTACGGACAAAACCCCAACCACATCCTAAATTGAGGAGTGCAAACAATGAAAAAAACCAAATTAAAAATAAAACACAAAGGCAAGTCTACTGGGATGGGCTAAAAGTTTCACAATAAATTCTCGGCTTAAATCACAAATAGGAAAGGGTAATTTAAATATTTGTAGAGTTTACAAATCTTGTATATTTATATTTTTATCATAGAGTATTTGATTAACAATATTTATATGTCTTTGAATCATTTGATACTATCTTTAAATTTTGTTACTTTTAAAAATATATATAAATGTGATAATTTAAAAGATTTTTGATAATTTTCAAAATATTTTAATTTATTAATATTAATGATGATCTTTAAAAGTATTTAACACATGCAACACATATTAATCATAAGAATTTTTTTGTTTTTATTTATTAATATTGTTGATGGTCTTAAAGATACTTAATGTAAATGCAACAAACATTAATCATAAGAAAGTTATTTTAAGGTATGTATCTTTCTTGATGACACTAACTTTTTGTGGATATATTTGTAATAAATTGTATTAAAATGTATTATTCTTAAAAATTATAGGCTTGTCTACCTTTTGTATTATAGACATTGCTAGATACATTGAATCACTTATTGAATACATTTGAATTTTTTCATGTTTGTTTATTATCACAATTCACTTTTATACATAAAAGTTGACCATGACATTCAAAAAATAACAAATATCTATTATAACAAGATGAAAATACATTAATAGCATGACCATAATTTATAGGTGATAATATTAAGAAGTCATATTATAGTTATTTAAGTGAACATAAAATCATATTTTTAATGTTTTTAACACAATTGACATTATACAGATGAGGAAAAAATCAAAATTACAATTGGTGAAACCATTGTAAGATATTAAAATTAGTAATTTAAAATCTTGAGACATCATGAACTGGAGACAATGATGAAAATACATCAAATTATGTTATTTCAAGATGAAAATACTTGATGTGTGTCTTTTTTATTTAACCACCTTCTAAAGACGTGATAATGTATTTATATTAAAGAAAATACATACAATTATTTAAAATATAGCTTGCAATACAATTGATCCTAGATGAATAACCATATACTTAAATGATTATGTTTTCATGTTTCTATTGTTGTGCAAGCCAAGAATCTTCATTGTAAATTTTTTGATGTAATCTTAAAACATATTTAATACCCCGAATTTCATGAATATGAATGACATGAGTGAATTTGTAAAAAAAAAAAATTCAAACATCAAAACATGGATCTTAGATAAAGTTGAATATAGCTATCAAAGTTGACAAATATAGAGTTCATCAAGTTGAAGCCATATAGAATATGTTATATTAATAATATGAATTGAATGTCACATGGCAAAAAATTTAGATATAAAAAGCATGAATAATTTACAATTGGAGAATATGAAGAATTGTTAATATTATTTGGTTTCCTTTATAGGAAGGATCAAAATTTTATATGGTTGTCAGTAATAATAGATTTTTAGACTCTATATTTGTGAGTCTATACTATTAGTTTATAAATAATTAATTTACAATTTTTTTAGGCTAATAATTGTTGGATAGAATCTAAAGCATTTTAAGGATGTGTAATTTGGACTCTAAGTGGGCCACTAATTATTGGACAAAACCTATAGAGTATATGAAGTCATGTATTTGTAAATAAAATTAATAAAAATTATCAAGTCCCTTACCAATGGAAGACATCCATTAAGATATTTTTAAGACTAGCTCCATAGCTACTCAAACTTATTTGTTCATTCAAGTAATCACTTCTATTATCAAAACATTTTGATTGGTTATTCATAACTCTACAATAAAAGAGAAATTTCCATTAAGGGAATAGTGTTGAACATTTCTTTAAAAAATTTATAATCTTTAGTTGGGGCGTAAGGTTCTTCACAATCATGTCATCATGAAGGTTAAAGGAAGAGTTAATAAAATATTAACCTACATAATTCTAGGATAAGAGCTCATTCTATTGGTTCAAACATTAGGGAGTCAAAATTTAGTCTAATCACATATATGGATAGACTCAAAAGAAAATGGCTTGCAAAATAGTTCATAGGATAACATGTATAACTTCTCCAATGCTTAAAAAATTACTTGCAAAACATTATTAACCATGAAAATATTTTCAACAAATAGATTTAATTATAAATTAATTGAACTACTTCTACATTAAAGATATATGTCATGATATATATTATTGAAAATAAGTGATTGCATTATTCATAATTTAAAGATATCAATCACAGTATCCACTATTGAGAGTAATCGATCACATTATTCATAATTTACATGTGATGTCTACTTATAATTCTCCTACAAAATATTTAAGATTGTAGACAAATATTGCATTAATCCCAACTATAATGTTTTACAAGTAGAAATGAGATGATTTAGGAGCTAAACATTAGTTAGCTAAAGGGTTTGAGCAATAGTAACATACCCAAAGTTTACCCAACAATTTTCACCTATGTTTTAACTTAGAAAGTGAATAACACAAGTTCTCAAATACATGGACATAAAAAAAATCTTTTTCAATAACACATTTGCACATTGAGATAAATCATTTCACATTGCATTGCATAAATGAAATGACATTACATAATCCCAAGTAGATGAAACTCATCTTTTTCAATACACATTACCATTGATCCATGATCATGTTCATATACAAATTCACAACTTACAAGAGTTCAAGGTCAAGGTTTCCACCTATGGATCACACTCCTTCTATTCCACAAGACTCAGTAGCCAACTACAAGAGGGAGAGCATCACCCAAGCATTTTTCCTCCAACCACAGACTTAAGTGGTCCCCCATACATCTTCCTACTCAGTAAGTTGGCCCTACCGTTCGATAAAGATTTTGGTATGAAAACCACAAATAATACACATCTAGGTATCTAGTGTTGTGTCCTACATATCTAGTATGGCCATATAATGGATATCCTCCAACTATGCATGACTCTACTAACTAGTATGTAATCCTAGACCACAGTAAACCGACTTAGTGTAAGCAGTGGTTTTTACACCTACTCTAGCTAGAGAATTTTTATATATAATAAATCCACTTTCTATGAAGCGGTGTCATATGTTCACCCACCCTTACTCAAATTGGGAACTCTACTGACCTTCGTGAACTCTTCTCTTGATTTTAAAAATCACAAACAAGTTTTCATTTAAAAGTGTTGGCACACTAATATTGATTTAATATACCAAATAGGTTTAACACAATCTCTTGAATACCTAATTACATACTTGTAATACTTTGGGTTTGGTAACTGCCTCTTATTCAAGTTCTATCTTTTAATCATGGGAGTAACGACTCTCCCATTTCATGCAATATATATAATAATTCATAATTAAACTTGATTTGAAGATTACTTCTTTGTATTCAGTTTCAAACTCTTTGTTGTCATATCTGATATGACTCCATCCTTCTAGGATTCCATGACCAATATGGTTATCCTTGGCATTAAATAACATCTAAAGTCTTATGTTTCTAGTAATATCCATAATATGTCAGCATAACAAGCTATTAACTTCTAATAATTCAACTTCGAACCTTTGGACTAATCTTCAATTTCCTTATGGTTCTTTCCAAGTTACCATTTGCGTCATTTATATAAGACACCTACATTTGTATGTTCATAAACAATCATATATCCTTTCCCTCAATATGACACATATATTCACATGTTTAAGATGTATGATAAGTCGATATCCAATTTGGAGATCATTTTCTACTTAAGAGGAGTTTGTGCTTTCGTACCTTAAAATCTCCTCACATTACATCTTTGGTTTGTCAAGACGTAAAGTCCTCTTCTTTAATATGAATATTGTGAATAGGTATTAATAGACTCTAGATCAAATATATAAGATAGTTTCAATCAAAAGACAATGAGGACGTATTTATGTATTCTTTCTTGTTGAAAAATGATATAAACTCTTATTCAAGAGTGTACCCTAACCCTGGGGAATAACTAATCTCGTACTTTCAAGGGTTATAAGAAATTGAGAATGTAATTTCTCTACCCATGGTTAAACTTCCAAGTTAGGTGTTCATAACATCATACCCTAGATAATGATGACATAATACTTCGATGCACACAAGTAATTGAAATATTACTTCATTCAATAGAAAGTAAAGGCAAACATATTTCTATTATAATTTCAATCCTTCCATTGCAAGCATCATAACTCAATCAACAATGTAAATACGATATTGTATTTTAGAATATTATCACATTGTTCTAGAGTAACTTCTCTTTTTCATAATAATCAAGCAATATATTCAAAATAGTTGTTTAAAATACTCTATAGATTCCCTAATCTAGCTTATAAATAATCTAGCTAAGAACATGAGCTTGAACATAAATATCCAATAGCAATATAATGCCTACCAAGATAGCACAACCATTTCCAAACATCACTCATCTTAGCTTCAACATAAAAAGGAGAAAAATGAGTAGATATATCAAGCATGCCTAGAAAATATAGCTCCCAACGAAAATCTTGCAACTCTCTGCTCAATGCAAATGGCTTTGTTTGTTGTGTCCTATGATCTCAGCTCCTCAATTAACTTCTCATCACTCAAAACAAATTCCCAAAGCTCTCAAATCTCACTACAATGATGCTCTCATCTCACAAAAATGAACTTCTCTCAAAACTCACAAAAATGAATTATATGAATGTACTCAAACAAACATAGCAAAACAATCACAATAGAAATGAACTCAACAAAAAATGAAACCCCCCTTCCCCCCCGCAATTACTGAGATGTTGCTCTCTATTTATAAAGAAATGGAGAGAAAATAATTGCTATAGAATAGCTACATGATTCACCACCTTTCTCACTCATTGTTACCTCTCTAACTAAAAAATAATAACTCAAAACCAATTCTACAACCTTGCAAGTCGACTAAGCAAGTTGGGTGTTGCTTTTCCTCATTGCTAGCAGTCTAAAGTTGTAGAAAAAGTTAGTTATTCAACACATACAAAGTCCAAAATGAAATCAGTTTCTAACTCTTTGTTGAGTAATGCAAATCAGTTGGTCATATTCTCTTTTTACCAAGTCAAACTCCTCATAATAAGGTTGCACAATAATGCTTGTACTTATCGATTTTACTTGCCTTTTATCATGGCATTTTGACCCATTATTCATTGCAATTTACATGCCTAAGTTGGGCGACGTAGCAGATATTATAACAGCCACTAAATGATATTATTTTCTATGCCATGTGTGGCATGTAAACTCTCCACTAAGCGTGATAAACTCGCTATTATTTGGCTACTTCCGCGCCCTCCATAAAATGCATTCAATATGCTTTATTGAATATACTTCCATCACAGTTTTAAAATATCAATAGTATGATTTTAGTGTGATATAGTATCCAACGCATATATTTATATTAACTATAGTATGGTATATCATTACTCTCACACACACATATATTCTTTAATATAATATATATATATTAATATATATTATACATATTTTCATATTTCAATCTATTACATATATTTGAATATCCATCACAATCAATTATATATATATACATATATATTTATGTATATTTATCATTTAATTATACATATATACATATATATATATATTATCATTATTTAAATATAATAACGTATCAATATTAATATATATATATATATATATCATTATTTAAATATAATAAAGTATCTATATATTGATACGTATATATTATATTATATATGTGAATGTTTGCATACATAGTACATAACTACATATGGGTATACATAGACATTTCTATCTACGTATGTTCATACCTACATATTTAGATATGTATGTGCCATTGCATATATACATACATATATATTCCATGTGTACATGTACCCATATATACATATTTATGCAATACGCAATATTTATCTCAAGCTCATCACAAGGATTTTAACACTGACACTCAAATCGACTAAACAATCAAAGATAACCAAAGACAATCACCCCAACATTCCTATCAACCCAAAAAGCTAACAACATGGTTTATCACATACCGACGTCGAGTCAATAAGGTTTCCCTACCTGGTACTGTGTGTGTGTGTGTGTGTGTGCATTTATTCAGATGATCATGCCAATAATCTCCATACCAAACTCCTCTCTTGAGTGATACTCTCCCTCCCCCTCTAGAGGATTCAAACTTTTTCTGCATATAACTTAGTGCAACATAAATGAAGTTAGCAAATAACATGAAAATCATATTCATCATATATTATTTACATCATTAAAGAATTTAAAAAGCAATCTCATCTTAATGCATATTCATATATTTCACTCATCCATTTAATATATTAAAGTCATAAGATCTTGCATTAAAAATATATTTACTCATAAAAGTAAAAGTAATTTGGTAACTTAGAAACATGGTGTAACATACCCTCCCCATTAAGAATCATCATCCCCGATGATGTAAAGTATCATAACATTTAGATAAAGTCAAATAAATTTTATACTTTCAATTTTCAAAGTCATGTAATAAATAGGAAAATTCCATTAATTTTAAAATAATTTTTCCCTTGTAGCACACCCTTTTACAATTTGGTCCTTCCCAGACCTTGCACTGAGTGACCCTATTAATGCATTGGGAGAACTTTCGTGCTTCAAGCGAACTTTCTCTCATGAGAAACATATGTCACAAGTACATTAGTAACAACTCATATGTACATCATAAGTACAATAGTAATTAGATCATACATGTCACATATACCACACTGACTGGAAAACACATCCACATTGACTAACACACACTTGTCCTTAGTGAAACCTAAATAGAAAAGGAATGTTAGTGCATTGTGCACTACACCATGGGTCTCATCCTTTTCTTTAGACTTTTTCACCATCAAACAACTCAAAAACCAAGAATGACCATCACTAGCACTAATATCCATCTTGAGCATAATAGCATTGCTCCTTAACTCATGTTTTTAATCAACAAAGCTTTCTTGCCTATCATTGTTTTCTACGTATCTCTCTTCTTGATCAACCTGATCTACTCTTCTATTTCTAACAATAATTTCAAACTAAGGCTAATCATATTTCCTAGCTTATCCTAGCTTATAGGAATTCAACCCTTCCTTCCGTATGATGTTTCAAATGGATCAAAAAATTTATTGTGGAATGATAGGAATTATTGTAATAAAATTATTCTACAAATCCATTGGGACTTGGTTTACCCTTTTCTTTCAACTAGCTATCTCAAGGTGATAAGTTGATCTTATATTCAATTGAATTTTCAACAAGATGATTATGGTTTACTCAAAACCTTAACATTACTTGCATCTCCCTATCTAAGATAAGCTTCTTAGGAACACCGTGCAATCAAACACTACTTTAAACCAATTTGCAATTACAACTGGTACCCCACCAGTCAATTTTTTTGATACAAAATTGGCTACCTTGGTGAGCCTATCTACCATTATCAAAATAATGTTATGCCAAGTCCTTAACATAGGGAGATCAAGACTATACTAATGATTTGACACTTCCTCTATGGAATTTTATGAGAATATTAAAGTCCTACCCTGTGATGAAATCCTATCTTCACCCTCTAGCATTCTAGAAAACTTGCTACATACCTTGCATCATCTCTTTGTTTCCTCCCAGAATATAGTGGTTTCATGTCAGTCAATAATTTTTTCACTCCAAATTGTCCCGAATATGGCACTAATTAAAATTCTTATCACACCTTATTCCCTAACTCCTTTGAGTTTGGTACTTAGGTTCGTTCTCTAATTCTTAGTAGTTCATTTGAATTAAATGACATATATTCCTTGGACATATGCCACTTTTGATTCTTAAAAATATAATGCATAAGTGTCTCCTTCGATATTGGGCATCCAACTTAATTTTTTTCTTGCCCTTTAAATAATTGATGTCAATGTCATAGTATGATTTCAACTCAAGCCATCTCCTCTGATGAGAATTTAGATTGGTTAAGTAACAATTCTTTTGTTATCATGTTGGTTTGTTATTAACTCCAAAAGTTGTCTAAACAATTATTGCATACATGTAGTTATAAAGCATGAATAATTCTCGATAGCTGAAAATAATGTGAAGCATGGTTTTGTTTATATATCATCAATCTCCTATTCTTATAGGTAATAACTTCCCCTTCTTGAATAAGCATACTACCTAAATTTTCCAAAGCATCAATGATAATCACAAATTGATCTCCCAAAACAAGAACTTTCAAAATTATATTGAAGTTACTTCTCTTTCCTTTGGTCAAGGGCATCTGACTTTATCCTGAACATTCAAATATTTCGTTAGTAGCTTCTCCAACAACTTTGTTGTGGTCATAAGAAGCTTTGGATATAAGGTTTTTGATATGAGAACCACGTCTTATGGAGAATTCAAAAGCTTTTTCACACTAGAAATACCTCGTTAAACTTTGTTGAATAGGATACACATTTGTATCTAACCTTTTGATCCATATTCTTTTCTTCTCCCCTTCCTTGGTGTTTCCAAGACTTCTTAAATCATTTAAAAATTTGAACTCAAATAATAATCTATTTTTTCCAAATTGATCATATTGATTTAACATTCTTCTTGTTGACTTTCTAAGGTTGAATGATTGATACTTGCCTTTCTTACCCTCACTAGGTATACTTTGCAAATACTTTTTCTTCCAAAGGTTATTTAATTATTCATTTGATTTGGCAATATAGTCTCTTCCATATCCAATTTACCCCTGGAATGTCTTCCAATGATCTTTAAAGGGACTGAACACAAATTTACTTTCATTCACAAACTTGCAAGTTTAATTTGAACTACAACCAAACTATGCTCTATCTGAGCTCTTGTCCAATTTTTTCCTTGCAACCAATTTTTCTAAGAAATTTGTGTCCATATATTTTGGTGATTTCATCTTTCTTATAACCTTGGAAACTTCAAGGGTTGTTCAATTTCTTTTTATCATTTTCAAGTCTTGAATCCAAATTGACCATGCCCATTTTGGTTGGTGGAATCATGTCAGTTTTTATCCTTTCCTTTGTGAATTGCTTCCTTTTCTAGCCCATTCTAGACTCTGACCTATACTCTAAGGTACCAACTCTCATTCTTGATTCCAATTAACATTTCTATATTTTAATCTCATTTGAATTAGGATTGTCACAAGGTTATTCTGCCTCCTAGATACCTCCCTAGTTGGTTTTGATTCACAATACGTTGACTTTTCTACTTCATTTGAAGTTTTTTAGTTTATGCGAACAATTAAGCATTTGTGTCAACAGACACAACCTTCTTTCTTAGCCTAGGTGCATTCCTTCCACAATCCAAGGGCTTCTCTCTATGAGTTGTTGGTTTAGGAATTTTAATCTCCAGGGATGATTCTTTCCTAGTCCCAAAGTTAAACAATCTTCAAGAAATTTATATTCTTATTGTTTTCCTTGTTCTTCTTTTCCCTACCATACTAGCATGTAAATTTTTTTCAAATATTTTCTACTGATAATGTTTAAGGAAAAACTTACGTAATGAGCTCATAGGTCCAAGTGTTGAGTCTGGTAGCTCTGATACCACATGTAACATACCCAAAGTTTACCCAACAATTTTCACCTATGTTTTTATAGAGGAGGGGGATCTAATGCTCTAGGAATCTAGGTCACGGGATATTCCTAAGCAACATGCGGCCCTAATCTACCTCAAGCTTTGTTAAGTGATCTGAAAAGATTAAGTTACTAAGGTTGTAAAGGAAGAGAAATCTGGTTGTTGTTGTCCTTAGATGCTAACCCAAATGTTTCAGTGGGTCAGATGAGCTGATTTCCAAAGTTCAATATACTGCTCAAAAAGCTCACTCCTTGAGGATAACAGCACATGATACAAACAAAGAGTCAAAGAGATAGATTAGAACACTATAAATATGGCCAACAACTTGACTAGTAAAGTTTTATATTATGACATAATAACATAAAAGGTATGGAAATGAAATACAACGAGAAGAATACTTTAACTACACTATACTTGAATTGACAAAGGAAGTGAGAAAGTGGTACCAAACTCTTTGCAACTTGATTCTTCAAACAAACCGAGAAGCACCTACACACACAAGACCAAGGAAAATGTTGGGACTATTTTTAGAGGACTACCTCAGTCAATCCCTGCTTTGGTGTTTCTACCTCCACAGACAGCTAGATAGCAACACTATAGAAAGATTATAAATAAATGTATGAAAATGGAAGTGCCAATCAATAACATAAACAACAATATGCTACAACATAAATGTATGATGATGCAAAATCAAGTGACAATGGGAGATATCACCTTCACAGCTACATGCTCTCAAGGCAAGTAGAGGAAGGAGTGAGCTTGCAAGTTCTCCAACAACAAAATTTTCATAACAAACAGAGTGGAGGATCCAATAAACTAACACCTTGCAGCTACAATGGAGGTGATGGTGAAGCTTGAGGTGTGTACTTGATCACTAGAGCATTAATAATTCAGTTGAGAAGCTAGAGAGAGTGAAGATGTGTAGAATGAAGAGTTATACGATTTGAATGAAAAGAAGGAGGAAAAAGAATCATTTTACATAGGTCAAGGGAGCAGGAAGTGTTACAATTCACATCCAATGGAGAAATGTAATGCCTTTGCAAATTCCAGAGGTAGGAATCCTGTCAAGATGGTAGCACAGTGCATGAACGTCTGCATGGCATGCATGCATCCCTGATAGAATTCCTCCACCAACATGAAAATAGGCTATCAAGTGAACGAGGAAAGATGGTAGATGTGGAAATCGCATCATTAGATGCAATTTCTCTAAGGTAAGGAGTATGAAAATGGGGAATTTTCCTAGGGGTGCAAATTCACTCCATTACATTTTTCCCTCGGTTTAGCGAGCATATGTGTCATTGAATGTGAGGTAAAGTAGAGAAAAAACTGAAAATAATATACCTGAACCATCAAGGAAGCATACCACAATTTGACATGCTTGAACATGCAAAAGAGAGAGGTGGCTCCATAAGTACTCGGTCCTGTGGAAGGTGAAAAAAAGCTCTGCAGGTGCTCGATCCTACAAAATTGGCTCCATAGGTGCTTGGTCCTACAAAAGGTGGACAAAGGTTCTACAGGTGCTCGGCCTTGTAGAATGAAAGCACTTTATAGGTGCTTGGTCCTGCAAAGGATGCACCACAAGTGCTCAATCCTGGGGGGTCAGAAACAAAAGGCTTTGCATAGTTTGATTGGTCCTTATAGGTGCTTGGTCCTATAAGGAAAGCTTGACGAGGTGCTTGATCCTCCAAGATTGATTGTAAAAGTGGCTTCACAGGTGCTCGGTCCTACAAAGCAACATGTTAATCCATACAAAAAAACATGTCAGGCAAATAAAATTCACACAATTAGATAATCATATCTCAGAACAAGCAATTGAAGGAGAAGCTTTCAAAGGGGTCCCTCGAGAACCCTTCAAGATAGAAAGGGGTCCGTACAAAGGGATGCTTCATTTGAAAAGTATAACATTTTTTTCAAATGATCTTGTCATCAAGGAATCCTTTTGAAATATCTCTTTTTTCAAGGAATCTAAAAAAAAAGAATGGCCTTCTCCAAGGCAAGCTTTCTAATTGTTTTTGCTACGAATACGTTTTCGAAAGAAAACCTTACTAAGGGGATCCTTATTGAAGGATGCAATTTTTGAAAAGTGTAAAATTAAAGTAAGGGATTTGTTGGCCACTAAATGCACCTTATTGAAAATCGGAGAAGTAGTAGCCCCTCTTAGGATGGTGTGTGTGAACTGAAGGAACACATGGCATCTTAAGGAAGAAGAAACGTAGAGATGTTGTGGCCCATGATACATGATAATATGTAGAAATGGAAATGTCATGCACACAAGGGATGACACATAGGCACCACAACATCAAGAAGCAAGCAAAGAAGAGAGAAAGATAAACAAGGAAAAATAAGGAAAGATGAAGTAATCAAGAGACAAGGGGATCTAATAATCCGGGGTCAGAACTATTCGTAGATATAGATAGATAGAATATACATATGAATTTTCATAAATCACCAAATACACCAAAACATGAAGAAGAGTACATAAAGACAAAATGAAAATTAAAAAATGGGTCAACATGGAAGGGAATCCTAAACGCCCCCAACACTTTGCATTGTCCCTAATTGTCAAAAATCAAGTTACAACATACAAAAGAATGATGCAACATATAGAGGAAGTTTACGACACAATTTAACTCCTGTATCTAAGCACTTACAAGGGTGACAAGGATCCTCCAAGAACACAAAAATAAGCATGGGGGAACCACAACACACACACACACACAAATCTAATCTATAGATAAAGAAGAGGTACTCTCCTAGTCCTCATTACCAGGAGGCCATTTTTCTCCCAATTTAGATCATCATATGGGGAGGGTAGACGAGCTTGCAAGGGTGCGATAAAAAGGGGAGCACCCTCTAACCCTCCTACGATAAGAGCTTAGGAGGAAGGCCCCTCAAGGTCTCCTTTACTCAACTCCTGCGAGGTAAAAGTCATTGATCTCGCAAAGATTGCTAACAGAGTTGGGACATCATCAACCGAGTTAAAAATGCACTTACTAGGAGTGTCATGTGTTAACTAGGCTGGAAATGAAGGAGGTGACTAAGATCCACCATCGACCTTGTCAAAAGGGATGGTGATAAACTCAAGAGACATTGGGGTTACCTCAGTCACAAGGACGATGCAAGCTAATCAAAACTCCCTTTCGAAGAAGGTGATCCCTTCTTTTGACCTCCATTAGAAGCAAGGTCATCCTCCAATTTAGGCTTCAACAGAGGATGTAAAATCCCCACAAAAGAAGTGAAAGGCAAGGAGGAAGAGGATAGAGTCACAACGAACAGCACTGTAGTGTTTGGCATGTCCACGGGTCAAGAAAATAGAGGAATTTTTGGGAGGGACATCATAAGAGGAGGCTCCATCGAGGGATAAATGAACACCTACACCCTTTTGGGGTGAGTATCAACAACATTCACAGGGGGAGTCGAAATAAATTGAGGCAAAGGGAACTGAAGCGAAAGGAACAAAAGAGGAAGGCACAACATGCAATGTCAAACAATAGTTGTTGGTTGCCCTTCTACCTTCTACAAGGCAACTTGTTCGGCAGCCAAAGCCTTTCTTCAATGCTTTCACTTGTGCACAAGTTGGTCTCTGAGAACTAGAACTCACTGCTTGAGAAGGAACAAGAGGCTCCTATTCTGCCATAAGTGTGTTCTCCACAACTGTTGATGGTGGAAGGGAAGCCTCCTGGACGGGAGCAGGAGTAGGAAGTGTAGGAGCAAAAACAATGACAAGTGGAGAAGCAGACATAGGAACCTCAGCAGTGGGCCTCTTCCCATTTATTGCCTGAGGGGTAGGAGCACTAGGAAGCCACAAAGGTCAAGACACGGGGGAAACTCCATGAGGGCCCTTCCCCTTACCATAGACAACAAGCCTCGACACCATGGGCAAGATGGGAAGATCAAATACTTGATGCTTGGTCTTTCACCAAGTGGGCACCATCAAAATCCCCATGCGAGGCATGGGAGTAGAGGCCAAAGGCGCCATAATAGGGTGAGTTAGAATCAGATGAAACAGTAGAAGAAAAGGAAGGCTCATGGGCACGAGCAAGCTTCCCCTTCCCCTTTTATTGAGAGGAGGAGGCAGCTTGCTACTGCGTGATCATAGAACCTTTAATTGGAATGGCATAAGGAGAGACAAGGTAGGTCACCTTCAGTGCTATGCCCCCATTCTTATATTTGACATAGGTGTGGTACAACAAATCCATCCTTGGAGGAAGCAAACCAACCAGGACAGGCCAAAAGTGATCTAACAAGTAGCCCCCACATGACACTAGCGGTTTATACTTGGTGTTGTGCACAGTGTGCATAGAGACCTCGTGAGAAAACTTCAAACACTTATGAATTACCAAAATGGCCGCATTGATGGAAACTAGCCATGGGATGCCTAGTTTCACCCTAAACAATTCCAACTTTGGGGTGATATCAAAAGAAGCATTTATAGTCCTAAGTCCTACCAAGATTGAGAGAGTGTTGGAACCAATTGGAGGGATTCAGAGTCCATCGTGCATATGTATTATAGTTTTCAACTTCTCATATTCCTCCCTATGTAGAAAGTTTAATAGAAGACTCTCCTTCATTATAATGTTCACACGACTCATGGGATTAACCAGAACACCAGTTACGATGTTCCCATTGATGCAAGTGAGCATGTACAAGAGGAAAGGCTCTTTGTTCATAGGTAGGTCCTATGATGTGAAATTTATCTCAAGTGATCCATTTGTAGGTTGAGTGGGAGGAACAGGTGTAAATGAAACCACATTTACATACTTCAAGAACTCAGGAGAAGCAAATCCAAGAGGTTCAACAATTCTAAGGTTTGCAGGGTGAGATGGAAAGGGGTCCATTTAGATTTGCAACTTGTTGTTAGTATTTTCCATAGGCTTGTTCACATTCTGCTTCTTCCCATTGAGGCTAATATTACTGTCATCGATGTGATCCTGTATCTCATGATGTAGGCACATGCATCTTTTGGTATCATGTATGTGGATTCAATGGTACTAGCAAAATGCGTTCTCTTCATACCAGTCAGGGTAAGGTTTAGTAAGGGCTTGAGATCATAGCAAGGTTATCACTTTCTTTCAATGATTTCTTTAGAATAGAGGAGTATGATTCTGATAACTTCATGAATTTCTTATTACATTTAAGGCTTTTTTCGCTAGACATAGCAACTACATTTGCAATAGATTTACCCTTATCAAAAATCGACACAATAAATCTACCCTCAATATAGGAGCATGAGGAAGATCCCCTGAACTGGGGAATCATTTGTTGGTACTCTCATAATGCGGAACATAGATGTGCAAAAGAAGGGTATTTCATCCAAGCAAACTTCTCCTGCCAGGGTCTCTATAGGTTTCCGATGAAAACCTTCTGCTCATTTGGGAGTCGGGTAGAGGATAAGAAATCTACGAAAAATAACACTTGATACTGAGCAATGAAATTAGTTATCTTCTCATTCTCTCCTTGCTTAACTAGATGAGGTTTGAAAAGGCCATCTTCGCCTTGATGTTCACTTGAAATTGCTGGAGAAACCGATTCACAAGTTGATCAAACAAAAATATGGAATTATCGGGCAAGGAACAACACCGTTCTAGCACTATTTCCTTGAGAGATCTTGGAAACAACTTTCCATTAAGGCATTGCGATGGAAGAAATTTGTACACATGGCATTAAATGTTGACACATGTGTTTGCGGGTCTCCCTTACCACCATACTTCTCAAACTTTGGAATCTCCATCTCTTGGGGGATATTAGATTTTAGAATTGTTATTGATAAAGGACTGTGATGAAAGAAAGGCAGTAAAATTGGTTGGGAGGTAGCTTGGACAATTTTTCCATTTGATTCTAGATTTGGCCCATGTCTTGTAGCAAAGCATTCAAAGCAAGATCAAATGATGAAACATGACCAATGGAATCACCACCAAAACCACTACTAGAGCCATCAAATCCACCAACCCCCATTCCACCAAGGCTTCCACCACCATAGCTAGCATTGCCTCTAGAGTTACCACTGCTAGAATTAGGAGGAACAACATTAAAAACCAAAGGGAACCTGTTTACCTTGATGGTCGAAGGTTCCTTGGGCATGGAGGTGGTATTGACAAAAGGACATGCCTCAATCATGCATACTAACGTCATGGGAATCAAGACTCCTATATGCCTTTCAAAGGGTCTCGAATCCAGAACCTCAGATAACACCCGATATAGAGTTATATAAAGGGACATATGCTTCCACTATGTTTGTAAGGCCTTAGAGAAATCCCAAGCCTACCTTATCCTTGTCTAACATATATCTCATTTCATTGACAAGCCTAGCAACCCTAGCCATGTTTTGTTCTTTTTCCTAAATGATTCACAAGATCCAAGAGACTCCTATCTAGAGCAAGAAGGTGCTTTGTGGGAATAATGAGAGCATCATCCTCATTCATAGGTGAGGTCATAGGAGAAACAAGAGGAGTAGGGACATGAGGGGTCTCCCCAAAGAAACTCACCTCTACACTTGAAACCATCTCCTAAGAAGTGAGACTAGTAGTAACCTTCGATAAATCCATCTATAGGTGTCATACGCTTCTTCTAAAAACATACTCGAAGGTTGTAGATTGGGTCATAAAGCTCATAAAGCTTCATGATACGCAAGTCTACAACTCACACAAGACACGAGAGAAAGAATCTCAACATGAATAAATAGGTGCTACATTGTTCACGTCGGGTTCACCAAAATGTAGAGGAGGGGGACCGACTGCTCTGGGACTTCAGGTCACGGGATAGTCTTAAGCAACAGGCTGCCTTGATCTACCTCAAGCTTTTTTAAGTGATCCAAAAAGGTTAAGTTATTAAGTTTGAAAAGGAATAGCAATTTGGTTGTTGTCCTTCTACTAACTCGAATGTTTCAGAGGGTCAGAAGAGCTAATTTCCAAAGTTCAATCTACTACTCAAACAAATCACACCCTAAGGATGACAATGTAGGATACAAAATCTAGCATAGCATGTTGGCGTCTCAGTAGTGCACCACCATCCACACTGATAAAGAGTCTAAGAGATAGATTAGAACACTATAAATACAACTAACAACCTGACTAGTAAAGTTTTACGTTATGACGAAATAATAGAAAAGGTATAGAAATGAAATACAACAAGAAGAATACTTTAACTACGCTATGATTGAATTGAAAAATCAAGTAACAAAGCAGTATCAAACTCTTTGAAACTTGATTCTTCGAACAACTCCAATTGAGAAGCACCTACGCACACAAGACCGAGGAAACTATCTCAAACAATCCCCCGCTTTGGTGTTTCCACCTCCATAGACAACCAAATAGCAATGATGTAGAAAGATGATAAATAAATGTATGGAAATTGAAGTTCCAAGCAATAGCACAAAAAAAAATGCTACAATGTAAATACGATGATGCAAAAGCAAGTGACAATGGGAGATATCACCTTCACAACTATGTGCACTCAAGGCAAGTAGAGGAAGGAGTGAGCTTGCAAGTTCTCCAACAATAATGTTGTCACAACAAATGAAGTGGAGGATCTAAGAAACTAGTAACTTGTAGCTACAATGGAGGTGATGGTGAAGCTTGAAGTGTGTAGTTGATCACTAGAGCATCAAGAATTCAGTTGAGAAGCCAAAGAGTGAAGAAGTTGTGTAGAATGAAGAGTTAGACAATTTGAATAGAAAGAAGGATGATAAAGAGTCATTTTGTGTCGATCAAGGGAGCAGGAAGTGCTACAGTTCATGTCCAATGGAGAAACATAACAAATCTACAAATTCCAGAGGCAAGAATCCTGTCAGGATGGCAACATGACACACAGACATCCACACGGTGCACACACATCCCTAACAAAATCCCTCCACTGACACAAAAACATGCGACCGAGTGGATGAGGAAAGGTGGTGGATGTGGAAATTGCATCATCGGATTTTGTTCCTCTAAGGTAAGGGGTATGAAAATGGGGATTTTTCCTAGGGGTGCAAATTCGCTCCATTACAATTTTAACTTAGAAAGTGAATAACACAAGTTCTCAAATACATGGACATATTTTTTCCCTTTTCAATAACACATTTATACATTGAGATAAACCATTTCACATTACATTACATAAATGAAATAACATTACATAATCCCAAGTAGATGAAACCCATCTTTTTCAATACATATTACAATTGATCCATGATCATGTTCATATTAAAATTCATCTTACAAGAGTTTAAGGTCAAGGTGTCCATTACAATTTTAACTTAGAAAGTGAATAACACAAGTTCTCAAATACATGGACATATTTTTTTCCTTTTCAATAACACATTTATACACTGAGATAAACCATTTCACATTACATTACATAAATGAAATAACATTACATAATCCCAAGTAGATGAAACTCGTCTTTTTCAATACATATTACAATTGATCCATGATCATGTTTATATTAAAATTCATCTTACAAGAGTTTAAGGTCAAGGTGTCCACCTATGGATCACACTCCTTTTGTTCCACAAGACTTGACATCCAACTGCAAGAGGGAGAGCATCACCCAAGCACTTTCCCTCCAACCACAAACTTAAGTACCAGTCCCACGCACATCTTCCTACCCGATAAGATGGCGCTATCCTTCAACGAATAGTTTGGTATGAAAACAACAAATAATGTATATTTGAGTATCTAGTGTTGTGTCCTACATATCTAGTACAACCATACAATGGATACCCTGCAACTATGCATGCCTCTACTAACTAGTATGCAATCTTAGACCACAGTGAACTGACTAAGTGTAAGCAACAACTTTTACAACTACTCTAGCAAGAGATTTCATATATATAATAAATCTTCTTTCTATGAAGCGGTGTCATATGTTCACCCACCCTAACTCAAATTGGGAACTCTGCTAACCTAAGTGAACTCTTCTCTTGATTTTAACTATCATAAACAAGTTTTCATTTAAAAGTGTTAACACACTAATATTGATTTAATAGACCAAATAGGTTTAACACAATCTCTTGAATACTCAATTACATACTTGTAACACTCTGGGTCTAGAAACTGCCTCTTATTCAAGTTATTTCTATAAATCATGGGAGTAACGACTCTCCTAGTTCATGCATAATTAGTTAATACTGATGACACCATGTCATTGACTAGACACATTTGGTCTCAATTTAAAGAGTTGTCAATATTTTAATATACATAAAATAATTCATAATTAAACTTGATTTGAAGATTACTTCTTTGTATTGAGTTTCAAACTCTTTGTTTTCATATCTAATATGGCTCCATCCTTCTAGATTCCATAACAAACTGGTTATCCTTGACATTAAATAACATATAAAGTCTTATGTTTCTAGTAATATCCATAATATGTCATCATAACAAGCTATTAATTTCTAATAATCCAACTAGGGACCTTTCAACTAATCTTCAATTTCCTTATGGTACTTTCCAAGTTACCCTTTACATCATTTATATAAGATACCTATGTTTGTATGTTCATAAACAATCATATATCCTTTCCCTCAATTTGACACGTATATTCACATGTTTAATATGTATGATAAGTCTATATCCAATTTGGAGATTATTTTCTACTTGAGAGGATTATGTGCTTCTCCAGCTTAAAATCTCCTCACATTATAGCTTTGGTTTGCCAAGACATAATGTCCTCAAGTCTTTAAGATTAAAATATCATGAATAGGTATTAATAGACTCTAGGTCAAATATATAAGATAGTTTCAATCAAAAGACAATGAGGACGTATTTATATATTTTAACTCTCGTTGAAAAATGATGTAAACTCTTATTCAAGAGTATACCCCAACTCTAGAGAATAACTAATCTCCTACTTTAAAGGGTTATAAGCAATTGAGAATGTAAGTTATCCACCCATGGTTAAACTTCCAACTTGGGTGTTCATAACATCATACCCTAGATAATGATGGCATAACACTTTTATGCACATAGGTAGTTGAAATATCACTTCATTCAATAGAAAGTAAAGGCAAACATATTTCTAGTATAATTTCAATCCTTCCATTACAAGCATCATAAGTCAATCAACAATGTAAATATGATACTGTATTTTAGAATATTATCACATTATTCTATAGTAACTTCTTTTTTTTATAATAATCAATCAATATATTCAAAATAATTGTTTATCATACTCTATAGACTCCCTAATCCAACTTATAAATAATCTAGCTAATAATATGAGCTTTCATAGCTATCTAATAGCAATAGAATACCTGCCAAGACAACACAACCATTTCAAAACAACACTCATCTTCAACATAAAAAGGAGAAAAAGGAGTAGATATATCAAGCATGCTTGGAAAATATAGCTCCCAAAGAAAACCTCACAACTCTTCACTCAATTCAAATGACTTTGTTTGTTGCCTCCTATGATCTCAGCTCCTCAATCAACTTCTCCTCACTCAAAACAAATTATCAAAGCTCTCAAATCTCACAACAATGACACTCTCAACTCACAAAAATGAACTGATCTCAAAACTCACAAAAATGAACTATACAAATGCACTCAATGAACATAGCAAAATGATCATAGTAGAAATGAACTTAGAAAAAATGAACCCCCCAAATACTAAGATGTTACTCTTTATTTATAAAAAAATGGAAAGAAAATAATTGCTACTAAATAGCTACATGGTTCACCACCTTTCTAACTCACCGCCACCTTTCTAACTAAAAAATAAGAACTCAAAACCAATTCTACAACCTTGCAGGTCGACTAAACAAGTTGGGTGTTGCTTTTCCTCATTTTTGGAAGTTTAAAGTTGCAAAAAGTCAGTTATTCGACACATACAAAGTCCAAAATGAAAGTAGTTTCTAACTCTTTGCAGAGTCATGCAAATAATTTGGTCATATTCTCTTTTTACCAACTCAAAATCCTCATAATAAGGCTATGCAATAATGCTTGTACTTACTAATTTTACTTGCCTTTTATCGTGGCATTTTGATCCGTTATTCATTGCAGTTTGCACACCTAAGCTAGGTGACATAGCAGATTTTATAACATCCGCTAAATGATATTTTTTTCTATGCCATGCATGGCAAGTAAACTCTCCACTATGCGTGGTAAACTCACTATTATTTGGCTACTTCCACGGCCTCCATAAAATGCATTCTTGATATGCTTTATTGAATATACTTCCATCACAATTTTTACGTCGAGAGGCGTATTCAGTTGTAGAAGGAAGAATGTTTCTCTGTAAACATTAACCCTTTTTAAAAAAAATTGACAGCCATCTGCTTGTTTTGATAGATATTAATATTAATAATAATATTCATTATTTATATGTAACGCCTCATACAAATAAATAAATGGAAGTGATGGTAAGGAAGCATAACTGATTTTTCTGCCATGATTCCTAATGATTTTTTTTTCTTTCAAAGGAATTCTGAATGTAATTAGATAACGATTTATTATTCTGATTTTCAGATATCACTGGAAAGTAATTAGGTAATGATTTATTATTTTGATTTTCAAATATCGTTGCAAGTAATATTTAACGACTCATACAGTTGTCACTACTGCATAGTAGAGTCAGGAATCATGGCAGAAGAATCAGTTAGGAATGAAAAAAAAAATCGTCTGGAGATATAAGCGGCACTTAAAATAAATAAAATTACTCGTTAACTTCCAAATTCCTATTGATAATCAATTATGATTCAAATATACACAATTAATATTATTATTACAACTGATAATCAAAATTACTTTCATTTTTTTTTACTCTACCTGAAAATAATATTATTATTTAATGGTTCATACAGCGTCAGATATTTGCCTGATAGCGGCGTGCATGAGATATTTGTATAAAACCATTAAGGTTCATTTCCTGTAACATTTGCTAAATACAGTGTCTGACGCATCAATCCATTTTTGTGTTTGTGTAACGGCAGATTTAATGAGTCTGAAGGTATGCGTAAGGTTTAACCATGCTCATATTCATTTATTTCTATAAAGCATTTCTATCTTCCCCCATTTTTGAGCAACAAAAATTCGTGAGAAGCATCGGTTTTTGTTTCCAAGAGTTTCTGTATCGAAAACTTTGTGGTATGTAATTCT
This sequence comes from Sequoiadendron giganteum, assembly GCA_007115665.2. Classification (NCBI taxonomy): domain Eukaryota; kingdom Viridiplantae; phylum Streptophyta; class Pinopsida; order Cupressales; family Cupressaceae; genus Sequoiadendron; species Sequoiadendron giganteum. The sequence continues at coordinate 179,255,532 of CM021102.1, read as the reverse complement.
AGGGACAGAGGCGAATGCGCTTGTAAAATACACCTCTATTTGTTTCTCACAGAATTTATGTAGTATTTTATGCAAGCAATTACAAATACAGAGGTGCCTTCCTTCAAGCGCAATAAGAATGATCGTTTATTGGCGGATATCGATTTAAGGCGGGATTTGAGATTTCCTAGCTCACGACACAATAACATTTCTCAGCAACAACAAATTGCATCAGGTAAGTGATCGATCTTAATTATGTTTTGATACTAAATGCAATAGATACTAAATGGTTCGTAGCATTTCAAATGCGCATGGTTAATGTTTGAAGTGTTTCTTTTATTGCTATTTAGTTTTTGTACTGTTTACCATTAAAATCTATTGCATTGGGTAAACCCGTAAGGCCGTGTCATAATGGCCTGTCTTTTATGTAGAATCGTTTGATTTTTCTTAAAATGTATATATCTTACTATCTGCCGGCATATGTGGTTTGTAATGAGTAGATTCAAATGGATAGTAGAAGAATTACAGTATGATTAGATCCCTCATTAATTATGTCTAAAGCCCAAATTGATTCCACGACCAGCGCATGTTCTTTTAGATGTTGCAATTTTAACCTCTTTCTAATGTTCACATTAATATTAGAATCCTAATTTATATTAGAAAGAATATATGTTTATTTGATAAAAAGCGTACTACAAACCAGCACTAAATCCTATCATGGCGATAATGCCTCTGAATTGTGGTGTCGAACCAGTTTTTCCATGAGATAAACTCTGTTCGCGGTCTAAGAAGTTTCCTTGACCATTTCATTGTTAATTCCGCCTCAATATAATTTCAAAGAAAATTTCTACTTACTCTTAGAATCAAGAGTGAGATATGCTTTTAGAATTTCTTTCCAAACTCTATGATTAGTTGAATAGCTGGAGTGAGATATGCACGATACAATGTTATTAAAAAATAAAAAAGGCATTTTTTCCCATACATATAATGTAATTGCTTCTTTTGTATGTGCTGGATCTAATTTCCAAATTATTTTCTGTTTAATGAAAACATCATAAGTTGTTTCCAGTGTATATGGGTAACTCTGTAAACATTCATTTTTAAAACTAACTTAGAACCTAGGATTTAGATTTTAGAATAATGCATTCTCTTGCATACCAGTACGACACAGATTTAGAAATTCTCTTGGATGACTCGATTAGAAAGTAGCATAGGATATCAAATGTTAAAACTTCGCACTTCACATTGTTCTTGATATTGTGAAACTTGAATATGTAAAGGTTATTAGCCTTTACATTTTTATGTACATCTTTCCAGTTTATGGTGAAGATTTGAACTCTTAACCAAACTTATAAAGGCCATCTGAGCATGTAATTGGTTCAATACAAACTGATAAATTTGCACAGGGACATCAAGCCTTCTAATGTACTTCTTTCTAGGAGGATAACAGCCAAGGTAATATCACAGAATATAAGAATATTTTAAATGTCTTAGAGTTCATGGTATTTTGTGACTTTGGGGATTTGAAGATCTTACATTGTGAATAAATTAGCAAATTCAGTTGAGTGGGAAAAAAATGGGTTACGAAAAAAAAAAAGAAATAGGCTAGGGTCAGGGTGAGGGAAAAATCAGAGAAAAACTGCTGCAGAAATTAGAAAAAAGAACTCTGAAAAAATTGTCATATATAACAAAAAAAAAAAAATTAGAAAAAATTGCAAAAATTGTGATAAAATTTTAAGTGCCTTTGGTGATAAAGTTGTAATGAAATCTTGATTTTTTTGGGTCAAACTTGCAATTTTTAAAATCAAAATTGTTGGCCACAAGTTTATTAAAAAAAAAAACTACAGTTTTTCACTTCCAAAATTCTTTTTTTTGAGGTGAGTTGTGATTTATTGCAATTTTTTCCCAATATTTGCAGCTATGCTCTTATTTATAACCACCATAATATGTTACCTGAATGTTGTCACCTCCTTGAGCACCACAACCCTTTTAGATTTTAATTTATATCATTATTCTTTTGTCTCATGCCCCCTTTGTAATTTGTTCCTCCTTTTATACTCTTCTTGCTTGCTCGCACTTCTCTTTTACCTCTGTGTTTCCTAATGCCACTACTGCATTATTTTCTACTTGCTTAGTTTCTTTACAGCAATCGTTGACCTTTCCTTTGCAATTTCCTTTTCACCGCATATATATAGATTTTATATTGTTTCTTATTGTGAATGTCTGTAACCAAATAAAGAAAAATATTGTTTGGGTGCCCCTCAAACTACTTATAGTTCTTATAGTTCAATTAGTAAGTGGATAAGTATTTATTTAGAGCATTTATAGACAAACAAAACATTTAATAGGGGAATGAAAATTACTTATTATTTTGAATAATTATCACTATGACTATTATTTTAAAGAATTTTGAATAAATACAATTAGTAATCATATTATATATTGAATAAATTTATATATTTATTATTTTGTATAATTATCACTATGATTATTATTTTAAAGAATTTTGAATAAAATAGTTTTAGTAATCATATTATATATTGAATTTAGTTAGAATGTATTCATTTTAAATATCTTACTAAAACTAGATTTATCATTCAAAATATCTTTCATTTTTTTTATTAAAACTATTTCATCTGTGTTTCATATTCCATAATAATATTTTATTGTAATATATTTTGAATCTTTCTTTTCCAATATTCTTTAATGGAAAATGTGATTTTTAAAAATAAAACTAGATTTATCATTCAAAATATCTTTCATTTTTTATTGAAACTATTAGATAATAATTCATTTTAAATATCTTACTAAAACTAGATTTATCATTCAAAATATCTTTCATTTTTTTTATTGAAACTATTTCATTTGTGTTTCATATTCCATAATAATATTTTATTGTAATATGTTTTGAATCTTTCTTTTCCAATATTCTTTAATGGAAAATGTGATTTTTAAAAATAAAACTAGATTTATCATGCAAAATATCTTTCATTTTTTATTGAAACTGTTAGATAATAAGGGGATGAAAATTACTTATTATTTTGAATAGTTATCACTATGACTATTATTTTAAAGAATTTTGAATAAATACAAATAGTAATCATATTATATTTTGAATAAATTTATATATAATAATTAAAATGATAAGTGAAATGAATAAAATCTAAATTTCATAATAGTAGATTCTAATCTTGATGATCAAAAGTGTTAGATAATAAGGGAATGAAAATCAATTAGTTTGTTATCTTTAAATATCTTCTAGAGTTGCTTAGTATGTTAGTTGTGTGTCTTCCCACAAATATGAAAATTCTTAACTTTAGTATGTAAACTTTAAATATCTTTTAGAGTTGTTGCTTAGCATGTCAGTGGATTTTCTTATAGGTCATGGCAAATGTTGTGGAAGAAAGTAATCAAAATGATCTACAAAGTACAAAATCAAAAGAATCAGTGTCAAGTCCTCGGATACCAAATGTGTCAGTTAAATCAAACGAATTTATTGATAACCATATTGAAAGTCTGCGAAGATCTCTTTTAGATGATTGTGAAAAAATTGTTAAGAAACTTGAATTCACAAGCATCTATGCACGAAATATCAATATATGTGATATCCTATCAATGGAAGAAACCGCTAAAAAACTTCGTGCTACTTCTCAAAAAGTATTTGCATTTTGCAGCTTCCTGAAAGAGTTGTATTATGATGAACAATATGAGGAAGGCGGTTCCTCTCTTATTCTTGAAGAATTTCAGGTGTACTTGGATAATGCGTAGATAGATAATATTGTTGTAGGTCATCAAATATGAATTTTGTATCATTTAGACACCATATTTTAAGTCTAATTAAATAATGTCTACTATTATATATTACCTATTTATTTGATCAAGAAGTAAATGAGTTTGTTAAATTATGTATTAAATTGCTTTGCATACCTTTGGATATAAGGTGCTCTTTAAAATAACACATGCAGTTGTACAACTGTTCCACTATTTTAAATAGTGTGTAATCTCAATAATTATCTTTTGTCATGTACTTTTTATTATTTTAATATTTGTTTTCTCTTTTACAAATGGTTAAATTGTTTAAATTTGTGCAAATATTCTTCCATTTTGGTGGGCATGTTCTAATTCTATTGAATAATATTTTTCCTATATTATGATGGATCAGGCATGAATCCTACCAACAATCCATATGATCACCCAATTGTTGGAAAAAATGAACCTCCTACAAGAACCATTCCTATTGCAGCACTGAATCCATACCAAAATAGATGGTCAATAAAGGCGAGAGTCACTACAAAGGGTCAGCTTCGTCATTTTAACAATGCAAAAGGAGATGGAAAAGTTTTCAGTTTTGACTTGGTTGATTCAGATGGTGGTGAAATAAGAGTAACATGTTTTAATGCTATTGCAGAATAGTTTTATGGCCGCATAGAAATTGGGAAAGTGTTTATCATCTCAAAAGGGAGACTCAAACCTGCACAAAAAAATTTCAACCATTTAAAGAATGAATGGAAAATTTTATTAGAAAGTAATTCGATAGTTGAGTTGTGTTTGGAGGATGATAGCTTTATACCAAAACAACAATTCCATTTTACACCAATAAGTGAAATTGAGAACATGAAAATAAATTCTATGGTTGATATCATTGGTGTTGTTTTGTCAATCGACACACCAAACACAATATTCAGAAAGAATGCCACACAAACTCAGAAGAGAACCCTTCAACTGAAAGACATGTCAGGTTGTATGGTGGAATTAACAATGTGGGGTGGTTTCTGCAATAAGGAAGGCCAACAACTCCAAGAAATGTGTGATTTAGGAACTTTCCCCATTCTTGCTATAAAGGCTGGACGAATTAGTGATTTTGGTGGAAAATCTATTGGAACAATTACTACAACCCAACTTCTTATAAATCCAGATCTTCCAGAGTCACAACGATTGAGAAATTGGTTTGATACAGAAGGGAAGATTCTCAATTCTCATTCTATTACAAAGGAAATCTCATCTGTAATAGAAGATAAAATGTTAAAAAGTATCACACAAATTGAGGATGAGGAACTTGGTAAATCTGATAAACCTTATTGGAGGGTGATAAAAGCTACCTTAACTTTCGTAAAGGTAGACAATTTTTGTTATACAGCTTGCCCCTTGAAAATTGGAGGTAGGCAATGTAAAAAGAAGGTGAACACTGATGGAAATGGTAAATGGTATTGTGGAAGATGTGATAAAAGTTTCCCTGAATGTGATTATAAATATATACTTCAATGCAAAGTGCAAGACCATACTGCTTTCACTTGGGTTACTGCTTTTGAAGAAGCGGTAGAAGAAATTATGGGTGTTACAGCAAAAGAACTGAACATTTTGAAGCATGAAGAACAGGATGATGTTAAGTTTGGACACATTATACAAAAGGTCCTTTTCAATAAATACATATTTAAACTTCAAGTGAAAAGAGAGATTTATAATGATGAACAGCGGATTAAGTGCACTATCATAAAAACAAAGAAGTTTCATTATTCATCTGAAAGCGAAGCTTTATTAGATTCAATTGCTAAGACCTAGGTTTCATTACATTCAAATGCTTGAATGTATATTTTGCTAACAATGTATTCAAACATTTCAAATAAACTCAGTTGATATGTCTAAGTTTATTTCTTATTTGAAAGGCATTGTTGCCAAATTTATATAATAGCAATTTTGCGGATGAATATATAAAAATTAATCTAAAAATATATGTGTTATAGTTGTGCAGCTTGCTACTAGCATGGTAATTGTTAAACTTTTGTCTACCAAGTCTATTTAGTTTGATAAATTTATATTTCATGTATAGATGGTTGATTTTATTTTAGTAGAAATGTATTTTTTATTCAACAGTTATCTAAAATTATCTTGTATTTTAAATATTCGTTTTGCATTTTTTTTAAATGTGAAATGCAATTACTCTACAATAGGAATAGGTTTACCATTCTTCAAAAGGTAAACCTATTCCTATTGCAGAACAATTTTATGGTCACATAGAAATTGGGAAAGTTTTCATCATCTCAAAAGGGAGAATCAAACCTGCACAAAAAAATTTCAACCATTTAAAGAATGAATGGGAAATTTTATTGGAAAGTATTTCGATAGTTGAGTTGTGTTTGGAGGAGGATAGTTTTATACCAAAACAAAAATTCCATTTTACACCAATAATTGAAATTGAGAACATGAAATAAATTCTATGGTTGATATCATTGGTGTTATTTTGTCAATCGACACACCAAACACAATATTCAAAAATAATGCCACACAAAATTAGAAAAGAACCCTTCAATTGAAAGAAATATTAGGTTGTATGGTGGAATTAACAATGTGGGGTGGTTTCTGCAATAAGGAAGGCCAACAACTCCAAGAAATGTGTGATTTAGGAACTTTCCCCATTCTTGCTATAAAGGCTAGATGAATTAGTGATTTTGGTGGAAAATCTGTGGGAACAATTGCTACAACCCAACTTCTTATAAATCTAGATCTTTCAGAGTCACAACGATTGAGAAATTGGTTTGATACAAAAGGGAAGATTCTCAATTCTCATTCTATTACAAAGGAAATCTCATTTGTAATAGAAGATAAAATGTTAAAAACTATCACACAAATTGAGGATGAGGAACTTGGTAAATCTGATAAACCTTATTGGATAGTGATAAAGTCTATTTAGTTTGATAGCTTTATATTTCCTGTATAGATGGTTGATTTTATTTTAATAGAAATGTATTTGTTATTCAATAGTTATCTAAAATTATCTTGTATTTTAAATATTCATTTTGCATTTTTTTTAAATGTGAAATGCAATTACTCTACAATAGGAATAGGTTTACCATTCTTCCACTTTTATTTTCCAAGTCCAAGCTTCTTGTGGCTAGGACAATGCTCCAAGATTAATACAATTTCTTTCTCTCAAGTATATATAATTTTTTTTATAGTTATGGTGCGAGCAAGATTGAATTTTCAATCAGAGGAGGAAAGACGACAATATCAACTAGCACAACGAAGGGAATATCAAAGAGAATATCGAAGAAGACAACAAGAACAATGACAGATATTCAACAAGAAGAAGAAAGAAGAAGAAATAATGAAGCTCAAAGACAGAGATATTCTAGACGAAAGGCAGAAGTAACAGTGCAAGAATTGGAAAATCAAACTAGAGATGAAGAAAATATGGATAGCAATAGGCATCGTCGATCATCTAAACAAAAATTTCATTGTCGAAGACAAGAAAATCAACAAGTTGATACCCAATCAAGTCTACCAGAAAATGAAAATTCAACATCAATAGAAGGTGTTCAAGAAACATATCAACATGGAAGTCAAAGTGGGATCAATTTAAATTTAGAAAGAAGTCTACAAAATATACCGAACCCAAATGGTATTCTACAAGTTGATTTCAAAAGATTCCAGATGCAATTTCGACAACAATTAGATGGATTCAGAATGCCAAACGTGTGTTATGTTTGTCAAGAATGTTACCTAGGAATCAAAGTATCTCACACCTCAGAAGGACCCATATGTAACAGGTGTTGACAAGAGAAAGAAAATCATAGGTTTTCAGCTTCAAATAATATGGATCCCGGTCTACAACCAGAGGAGCTTGCAAAATTGACTCAAGTAGAAGAGATGTTGATTGCACGTGTCAGCCCAATACTACAAGTCACACATGCAACAGGTGATCAATATAAATACAAAGGACACACAATAAGTTTTCCACAAAATGTAGAACATGTTTCAAAAATTTTGCCACATACAATAGAAGATTTGCCAATCATTATTGTTCGAAGAAGGGACCAGCGTGGCACAAATTACAACTTCACAGTCAATAGAGATCATGTGTATAAAGCGCTTAAATACAAGGTGGAGCATGACAACTTTTACTCTGATGTTACAATTGATGAAAATTCTCTCAATGATTTATCAAGAGATTCTGATGAAAATATTTTCAACAAAATAAAGACAGTGCATATGGAATTTGATTCCAATACAAATGAAATCATATTTGTGGGTCCAATGGCTGAGACAGATGAAGGTAATATAATCGAGCACACAACATCAATGGCTTCTAGACCTCCTAATGCTCAAAGAGAAATGGAATTGATCCATGCATGGATTAATAACCCTGATGCAAATACAACGACACTAATTGATTGGCCAGGAATCGGTGCATCTCCTATTAATGAATATGTCACATCTAGATTACTTGATATGGCATTTCCTACATTGTTTCCTGATGGAAGATGTGACTGGTTAGAACCCCGCATGAGACGAGTGTATCTACATGAATTTGTGAAGCATCTGTTGCGGTATCAAGATCATCATTTTGGTAAACATCCAAGATTCAGGTATTTTATGATGAATATGATAATGAGACACCGTGCACAAAGTTCATCTGCTGTATTTATGAAAAGAAGTTTTCAAGACATGCCGATCACCATTAATGAGTTGCGTGAGCATATGGAAAACATGCCCCACTCCCATATAGCTGATAGATTGATGCGATTTGGAACCACGTTAAGGGGTACAAGGTCATATTGGGCTAAATGTCATGCAGAATTGACAGACATGCTTCATCAAATAGGCTCTCCTACAATATTCTTCACATTGAGTGCAGCAGATATGTATTGGCCCGATTTGCATGCATTAATGCCAGGAACACCGCCAAACACTCCACGAGAAGCTCAAAGTTGGAGAAAACAAAATGTTATAGACTATCCTCATATAGTTGCACACTACATGCACATAAGACATTCAATTTTTAGAAAAGAAATTCTAGAAAAAGGAATGAATGTTAAAGATTACTGGACTAGATATGAGTGGCAACATAGGGGGTCACCACATGTGCATGGATTCATCTGGATAAATGGAGCACCAAATATGGACAACATTGATTGGTCAAATGAGGACCAATGAAAAAATGCTGAGAGATATTTCCATTCCATTGTCCATGCATGGAATCCTAGACAAAATCCACATCAACAAAATATGTAGGTATGTTTATAAACATTTGAACATATATATCTACTATATCATGTAAACTACTTATAGTTCATGATATAATAATACATCTGTTTTTATTTCTTATTTTAGGCATTCCAAAATTTTCTTCAAAATCCATGCACAAAAAATACAAGACAACTTGCAAAGATAGATATTGAGCATGACTATGAAGAGATACTTAACTGTGTAGAACGACACACAGTGTGTAAAGAGGGTGCATGCCTAAGGAAGAAAAAAGGAAAAATGGTTTGCAGGTAACTATTTTATTAAATAAAAATATTTGTATCAAATTTACATCTAATATAGTTATAAATTACAATATATGTGATTTTTTTCATATGCCTTATAAGTATAATGCTCCTTGGCCATTGAATCTGGGGGAATCCAAATTATATGAAGACATAGAAACAGGAGAAAAAAAATTTGAACCAGCAAGAAATGATGGTAGAGTGAATTCACATAATCGCCACATACTGCAACTATGGAGAGCAAATATAGATTGGCAACCTGTTCTTTCTAAGCATGCAACGGTCAAATATATTGCAAAGTATGCAGCAAAAGCAGAGAAAAGCTCAGAAACATACCACCAGATGTTGATGCGTCTTTCACATATGGAAAACCCTGATGATTTAGCTGCACGAGCATATAGAAGGCTTCTTACTGAGACAGTTATAGAAAGAGACATTGGAGCTCAAGAAACATGTCACATGCTGCTAGAACTTCCATTAGTAGAGAGCAGTAGAAGATTTGTTAATCTAAATGTTTCACGTGAGGTGTTCAAACCTGTAATTGTACATACATAAGACAACAATGAAGAATAGACAAAATCTCTCATTGATGGATATAAAACAAGGCCTTCTTCTATGGAAGATGTCTCACTAATTGATGCAGTTAGATCATGGATATATAATCCTAAACGAAAAAAAGAGAACAAATGGGAGGTAAGAAAAAGTGCATCCATTGTTAGAGTTTTTCCTAGGTTTGTATCCATTCCTCCACGTCAGTCAGATAAATGGATTGACTTTTGTTTATCAGAGTTATTATTGTACAAACCATTTCGTGGCATAGAAAGAGATATTGGTCATGATAATGACTCCATAGTAGAAAAGTGGGATTCGTTCAATTATATTCCTTGGCATGTGGAACGAACAACGACTGTAGAAAATGTTGAAAATAATAGTGATTTTGAAAATGAAGACAATGAAGTTGTTCGTGGAAATACCATAGAGCATGAATGGGAAATTATATCTAGACTGCATCATGGTCAAAATATACAAGTCTCTGAAATAGATATGTTGGGGAGAAGAGATATTGATAGATGTTCAGATTGGTCTTATGAATATCAAGGTGAAGAGTATACAACTAGAGCAATCAATTTTATAAGCAACATGAAAGATCATGGATGTATCATACATGATGATATACCACAAAGAATCAACTACATAGACCTGAGTGGTAAACAAAAAAAGGCACTTGACATAATTATGACACACTTCCATACAAATCAAAATGGAGTTCCATTGTTCATGATAATCCAAGGAACAGCAGGAACAGGAAAGTCATATCTAATTGGTGCCATTAGTCAAGCTCTTCAAAATGCAGCTATGCGCTCTCCCCTTCTATTGCTTGCACCAACAGGAGTTGCAGCATTCAATATAGGAGCCTCTACAGTTCATTCAAAATTAAAAATCCCAATTCGAGATTTTGCTCAGCTAGAAGGAACAAGACTTACAAGTTTTCAAGAAGAAACGACACATATCAAATATATTTTGATTGATGAAATGAGCTTCATTGGTCAAAACATGTTGGAAAATATAGATTCTCGACTCAGACAAGCATTCCCACAAAGTGCACACATAAACTTTGTAGGTATACCTTTTATTATGACTAATGAAGGCATGTATTCTATGTACGCCTTTAATATAACTCATATGTACTAAATTACTATAATATTAGTATACATTTTGAAAATAACTTTTATCGATTGTCTTTCAGGTATATCTATGATTTTGGTTGGAGATTTGGCCCAGTTGCCTCCAGTCAATGATAGACCGGTGTATGACAACAATAGACGAGCAAAGTTATTGTGGGAGGAATTCAAAACTGTAGTTACCTTAGATAAAATATTTCGACAAGATGGAGAAAGCATCCAACAACAAATATTTTGTGAACTTTTGACAAATCTAAGAGACACAAACCCACAAATTGATGATTGGAGGTTGCTTATGATGAGAACCCCTATTAAGCTAGATGCTGCAAGCAATTATGAGTTCGATAATTCTGTCCATTTGTTCTCCACAAATGACAATGTTCATAGCCACAATAAGAAAATGTTATATTCATTGAATCATCCTGTTGCACGTAGTGTTGCAACAAAAGCAGGAAGTGGTAATACAACAGAAAATTGCTCAAATGATGAACTTGATCTAGAGTTATTGATCAGTAAAAATTCAAGGGTCATGTTGACTTCCAATCTTTGGATACAAGCAGGTCTTGTCAATGGAGCTTTAGGATACATTCGAAAGATTGTCTACAAACCAGGAACTATTCCACCTGAACCACCAACATATGTGATGGTTGAGTTTGACAATTATTCAGGAATACCATTTGAAGATCATCATCAAAATACAATTCCAATAACACCAATACAGAGGGGTAGAACACTTCAATTGCCATTGAGATTAGCATGGGCATTGACTATACATAAATCTCAAGGTTTGACTCTTTCAAAAGCAACAATTGATATAGGACTGAGAGAAAGAATAGGATTGACATTTGTGGCAATATCTCGTGTAAAATCTTTAAAGGGTTTGAGAATAATGCCACCATTCACATATGACCGTTATGAGAAAATGAAAAAGGGTAAACAACTTGCCAAGCGCAAGGCTGAAGAAAATAGACTCAAACTTTTGGAATATAATTGATGTAATATATATTTTTTGTTCAAATTTGCTTCAATAGCTTTGATACCAATGTGGTTTTCAACCATTGTAACTAATTGTTAACATTTTATAAACCATTGTATGATTTCATGATGTCTATCGAAGAAAAGTAAAATATCACAAAATGTTACATATATGTAAGAAATACATGTTTATTTATTTTCTTCTATTTTCACTATAACTTGTATTTTAAATGTACTTAATTTAATTTTTACATGCATTTGCCTAAAAGCACCTTGTTTAACCTTGCAATATTTTTTTATATGCTTACAATAGAATGAATATGCACATATGTGTGGTTACTTTCTTTTTCATGTTTAAATTTATACTTTAATATTCATATCAAATAAATTTTAAAAAATATTGCACGTAACCACACATATGTACGTATTCATTCTATTGTAATCGTATAAAAAATGAATATATGTAGTATAAATTTAATATTAATATTAATATCAAATAAATTTTAAAAAATATTGCACATAACCACACATATGTACATATTCATTCTATTGTAATCGTATAAAATATTGCACTTAATAACCTTAAAAGAAATTAGTGTCTATATATATGACTTGAATTTAATATATTTTGAGTTCCTTTGATATCATAAATTTGCTTCATGTTTACTCTCTTATATGCAATTTTCTCATTAGTTGGAAAATATTCTTTTTTCCCTATTTAATACTAATGTCAAAGCAAATAATGATTTTCCTACAGGTGAGGAAGATGTCACAAAATATGCATACATTATGGGTGTCCATTTGGTTGTCGAAGTATCATTGTCATCTTCCATTCAATGTCCTCCTTCGTATAGAGGAGTTGAGTGTCCGTTATTGGTTGAGAGAGAAGATGGTCAAAAGAATTAACAATAATGGACCAAAAACCAGTCAATTTTTTTTTGATAATTATGCTATGTACTTTAACTCTCTCTATGAATCCAAGGTGAAAATGAACCTAGATGTAAAATTTAACAATCTTCAGATTGAAATTGTAGATTTTTGTGACTGGTCAGTTTCTCTATACCATGAGGTTCGAGATCTTTACCTTGCAGGATGCATTTGGAAGGTCACTATTAAGCCAGTAGTGACCATTAAGAAAAACACTCTATGTGATGAGCTTAGTATGAAATTCATGAGATTTCTTAAGGGACAATCACAGATTAGTTATCACACGGGACCACCTGAGGAATGGTTGCTTGCTACTTTAAAGTTCAACTACTCCATCATATTCATCGTGCATCAGGTCATGCCATCATTTAGGTTGTTACATGCACACTATGGAATACCTACATTGCATGCTGTTAAGTCCAATGTGACAATTAAAGTTCGAAATATTCTTCATGATAGTGATAATGGACTGTTACCAGTGCACAAATGGTTAACGAACTAGAAGTATTTTTGAAATATTATTTGACAAATGTTTGCAAAATATTTATACATTTTATCTATGACTAAATTCAATTTTGAAAATATTTTTTGAATATTGTTTAAAAGTTATGACCAATGCATAAATGTTTAATTGAGTGAAACAATGCACAAATGGTTAACTAACTAGAAGCATTTTTGAAATATTATTTGACAAATGTTTTCAAAATATTTATACATTTTATCTATGACAAAATTCAAATTTGAAAATATTTTTTTAATATTGTTTAAAAGTTATGACCAATGCATAAATGTTTAACTAAGTGAAACTATTTTTTTAAAACAAATTGAAAGTATTTGCAATCTAATTAAATGGAAATGGTTGATGTTGATGTATTCCACTAAATTTTAATGTCTAGCCTTATATATAGGAATTGAAATAAACAATGATGGAAAATATAATTTATTCATATATATATATATATATAACTTTTGAAATGAATGTTAATGAAGATGTATACATTTTTTAAGGTAGCTATATAATAAGAGTTAAAAAAACTATTAATTATTTATTAAACACAAGCATTATTATTTATTACAGTGTGTTAAAGAAAAAAGTATGTTATTTTTTTTAATTTAATTTATTTTTTTCAAAATTATACAAATATTATTTAACAATTATTAAGAGTGCATTAATTTATATTATTTTTAGTTAGCAAATTGAAAGTATGTGTGTTCTAATTAAATGCAAATAGTTGATGTTGAAACTATTTCATTCTACATACAAACTTGTATGATCTTAAGTTAATCTTTATAAAACCTTATGTGGGTTATAATTAAGTTATGATTCAATTATGGTTAGGTTTAGGCTTCTAGGATAAAGCTTGGTGTTGAGATTAGGGTTAGGTTTAATTAATAGTTGCATTAAGGTTAGCTTTGAGGTTACAATTATGATTATAATTATGAGGCACCTATTTTCATCATTTTTTTCAGTGCAATAGACGCCTTGACAATGATAACTATCGGCGTATTTTATATATATTAATATTTAATATATGTATGCTAGTTATAATATCAGTAGTATGTTTTTAACATGATATAGTATCCAACGTATATATTTATATTGACTATAATATGGTATATCATTACTCACTCTCATATATATATATTCTTTAATGTAATATATATATATCAATATATATTATGCATATTTTCATATTTCAATCGATTACATATATTCAAATATCCATCACAATCAATTATATATATTAGTACATATATACATATATATTTATGTGTATTATATTTAAATTATATATATATATATATATATATATATATATATATATATATATATATAATTTAAATATAATAACGTATCTATCTATTAATGCATATATATATATTATATATGTGAATGTTTGCATACGTAGTATGTATCTATGTATGGGTATATGTAGACATTTCTATCTACATATTCTCATACCTACATACGTAGATATGTATGTGTTATTGCATATACACATATATATTCTATATGTATACATATCCATATATATTTATCCAATACACAATATTTATCTCGAGCTCATCACAAGGATTTTAACACTGATGCTCAAATCAACTAAACAATCAAAGAGAACCAAACACAATCACCCTAACATTCCTATCGACCCAAAAATCTAACAACATGGTTTATCACATACTGACACTGACTCAACAAGGTTTCCCTACTTGGTACAGTGCATGTGTGCATCTATTCAGATGACCATGACACTGATTTCCATACCAAACTCCTCTCCAGGGTGATACTCTCCCTCCCCCTCTAGAGGGTTTGAACCTGTCCTACATCCAACTTAGTGCAACATGAATGAAGTTAGCTGATAACATGAAAATCATATTCATAATATATCATTTGCATCATTAAAGCATTTAAAAAACAATCTCATCTTAATGCATATTCATATATTTCATTCATCCATTAAACATATTAAAGTCATAATATTGCATTAAAAACCATATTTACTCATAAAATTAAAAGTAATCTGGTAACTTAGAAACTAGGTGTAACAACAACAAACGTTGTTGCCCATATGGATTGATGAGCATGAAAATTTGTGTGCTAAATTTATAACCCTTCCACTCACAATTTAAATAGTCAAATGTGTCAAAATTTGAGACAATATTTCACCATCCATTACTTTTGGAAACTTAAGATCTAGAACATGTGTTGTTTATTTTCATCTTGGTTTAACCTATAACTAGTATGGAGGAGCTCAACCCATAGGTAAATCTTAGGAAAAGATGTTTAAAAATACTAAATATTGTCATCCACTTGCAAAATTGATACATCACTTCTTCATATCAATATTAAACCTAATTTATGTTATGATAATTTTGAGCAAGAGTTTGAGGTGCTAGGTACATAAAAGATCAGTGATAATCTTTACATTCTATTTAAGAATGAACAAATATTATTTTTCTTGTTTAAAACCATTGGATGCTACAATTAGTTATTTTCAAACTAAATTCAAATTGGATCTTTAATCGAAATTTGTGAACTATAAATAATCATCAAAGTAAAAAGAAATTAAATAATATGTAAGTTCATTATACTTTCTTAGTAGCATTGAAGACAATTATAAACTCAAAATGTGTGTGTGTGTACATCATTAAATAGACACATAATCTAGTTGAATGGTATTCATAAAACTTACATTGAATTTAAGAATAAATGAACACACAATGCTAAAATCAACATTTGTAGGCATATGAGCTACATTCAGTGAGCTTCAAAGTGGGGTTGCAATCATCTACAAATAGTCCAAGGCCCTTAAAATAAATTTGTAAACTAAAGTCACCTTGAATATTAACCATTATAGTCAATAAGAATTTATTAGATAATACATGTAAATTAATCATGCTTGTCATTCCTCTTCATTGGATAATAATGAATTGAGTTGGAAAAAAGCAAGAGTTACATGGAGAAAAATAGAAAATCTTAATGAGAAGCTAAAGGTAAGTGAATGGTTATAACTACATAATGATGGGTTATCATCTTGATTCTACAATAAAAATAAAGCATCACAAACATAATCTATCAAAGTGTGCAATATCAAGAAAAAGGATTAGGCCTACATGAACAAAGCATTTTAGAACCAATACAATTTTGTACAAATCTAAGATATTGAGGTCTTGGGTATTCATAAATCAAGAAATCTAATGACATTGGTGGTACCTCGCTAATATTGAGGGAAACATCATCCAATACAATCATCAAAATAGGGGCCATGTGTAGTCCTTACGATAAGGTTTTTACTAAAATTCCTCTTATTCACACCATGAGCCATCATTCTAAAATCTACAAAACCACAAAGTGAGACCAATAAAAATAAAATTATTACAAAAAAGATCAAAATAAAAATTCAAATGTTAGTGAATCAAAAAATTAAATGCAAAGCAACAAAGAAATCTATATTCTAAAGCAAAGTGAAGTGGTAACTCCGATCAAAGAAAAATGTCAAAACAAATAAATCAATTGAAAACCACATATTGCATGTAACATATGTCCACTTTCTTAAAAATGGTCATCAATCCCACCACACAAGAAATGTAAAAGTGTTGGTCCTAAACAAAATTCCAATCCAAAATGTGAACTCCATCACCCATCATCCTAATTTTGGTAAATAAAATATACTATATCTAAAATGCCAAAAAATCCATCCATGTCTAGCATCCCCTATCATAATCCAAAATTTCACTTAAAATCCAAAAATCCTACCTCACAAATCAGTCACATCTTGGCAACAATAATTTATCATAAGGACTCTAATGACACTCTATCATGATGTGTACATTTGGCTAAGACCAAACCTTGTATCAACAAGGATCATGATAACATCTACGGGTTGTATGTAAGTTTTATGATTTTGAAAAGTTAGCTCCTCCATATAGCTCACTATAAGGATATCATGACACAAGAATTTACATCAACACCATCAATTAGACTAGAAAAGTAAATTAGTCTAAACATCAATACCATTCAAAAAATACCAAAAAATTAAAAATTAAAAATTAAAAAATCTAAACAAAAAGAAGAGAAAAAATGACCTCTAGTGAAAATTGTTTCTATGGTGCCTTAGGGTGGTCACTATGATGAAAAATTGTTCATAGGTGTAATGTTTGACAACCAAAAAAATAAAAAAATAAAGATAAATAAGTTTTCCAATAGTGAAAGTCTTTCTTATAACACTTTGGATAAGTACCATGATGAAAACCTGACAAACATGCATCATGCATTAAATCAATTATCGTTGTGTGTCATTATAGGTGGGGGAAAATTATCTCATCCATCACACCTTTTATCATGGAATCACCATCCATTCAT
Organism: Sequoiadendron giganteum; assembly: GCA_007115665.2. Lineage (NCBI taxonomy): Eukaryota > Viridiplantae > Streptophyta > Pinopsida > Cupressales > Cupressaceae > Sequoiadendron > Sequoiadendron giganteum. The sequence continues at coordinate 179,237,839 of CM021102.1, read as the reverse complement.
CCCAAATCATTTCCCATCCAATCCACATTATTTTCATCCATCTTCCCTACCCACCTTGGTCTTGACAAGAATTGAGAGCACAAACTTAAAACATGCTTTAAAAAACTCGACATGTCTATCCTTTGGCTACACACCATCTAACATTATAAAATTGCCTTTATAGCACTATTCAACCTTGTATCTTGGAAGAACATGCTATTACTATGTGACACAGTCCTTGGAAATAACATACTACACCCTCCATTTAATAATTCTCTTATCTCATATCCTCTACCCAATAATCCTCATGTCTCCTATCACCCATCTAATCATCCTCCCATACTCTACCTGAGAAATCCATTGCATTTTTATCCTCATCACTAGACTTGGTTCTCCCTTTTCATCAGTTTAGAGATTCTATTCCTAAGTAATCAAAATATTCCTCACAACACTCTTAATCCAATATGCCTATCCTACATTCTCCCATAATCTAGCAAAGTCCAAAAGTAGTCCATCCAAATGCAACAGTCCTAATCCATACAATCTAGCTATACAATATAATGCATTTAATTTAAAACATACCTTGGTTTTGTTCCCAACATTGTTACAAATCTTGATCTATTTTAGTCACATTAATATCATTGGGATATGCCATTCTCAATATTCATTTTCTTTCGAGATTGAAATGAAGAAAAATGGGTTTGCATCAATGGGATATAATGGACCTATCTTTCACAATTTCATTAGGAAATAAGATCCACACAAAGAATTGTATTACAACCCTTAGGCAAGTCAATTCAAGGTGTGAATCTTTAGATTTTCTTTTTGTGTCAGGACGAGGGTCCTGGCCAAACAACACTTTGGGGAGAAAAACTAAAAATAGTAAATCAACACCGAATTGCAATCTAACACTTGGAACAACAAGATTAAGCTCAATACTGACAAAACCATAAAACATAATGCAGATTAGAGAAGGAAAGAAGCATGTGTACCAGTCACCAAAATTTAGTTTCTAAAGCTGATCTAGGACTCATTTGCCCAAGGGCGAATGGGTCTTGAGTTAGGTTTTTTCTGCAACCTTTGGGAGCCTTTGCTATAGATTTGAATCTTCCAATTTTCCCAGGTTTCAGGTTCTGAAATTCATAAATAAATTCTATACATGAGATGAAAACTTTTATGACAACTTTTGCAACTTTGACTTCTTCAATTTTTCTCTTCAAAGGGTCTTCCAAATTTCTTCCACTTAGATTTGCAAACACAACATGAAAGAAAAAATGTTTTTTTTTGGTGAATGGGGGTTTTCCTTGGTCAAACCCCGTTTTGGTAATCAAACCTTGAGATGAAATGAAACATGAAAGAGGGAATGAAGAATGAACAAATCTATGTTACCACTCAACAAACCCTTGAATAAACCTTGGAATGTAGATCTACAACTTGCATGAAATGGACTCAATGGATGTGGATCTTGACACTTAAATCTTGACTTGAAATAGTGCTTTGAATGCTTGATTGAATCATGAAACCTACATCACCATATTAGCTCCAGAAATATGCATGGTGCAATAATACTTTGATATGATAATTGGATCTTGATTGTTGCAATAAAACTTCAATAAATCTACATTTAAATGCCTTGAAGGTTCCAAAATGCTCTTGAAATCTCATAAAATTACTTTTATAGCATTTAAAATGATGAAATAACCTTATATTTATAGGTATGTATCCTTAATTTCCCAAAATTCAAATATCATGCAAGCTAACATTGAAATATAAATTTTAAAACATTAAAATACTACCAAAAACATAATTTATATTAGGTCCTAGGTCCAAGGGAGGTACCATTTAGCCATGGGTCCTAGGTCCCTAAACCTAGGACACACATTGTTCAATGAGAAGTGTTATATTTAGGAATTAATGAATGTTGGGTTTCCTTTCGGAAAATATAATAAAATAGGCTTGAAAAATGAATTAAAGGGCCAATTAAGTAAAATTAAGCTCAATTAATTAAGGGAGCCCTAAATAAGTGTGAAAGTGTAAATAAATACATTTTACAACACTAAAATAAGGCACGATTAAGTCTAAGTTAACTGGGAGGGCTCAAATAAGTGTGAAAATGTAAAGGGATACATTTTTCGTCACTACAGAGATGTATCCTTCCCACATCATCATTATCAAATTCATTAATCAATCATTTGTTTTTCATCTTGACTATAGGAAAGATCATGTTTGTCTTTGTATTCTTGTGCATGCATGCATGCTTGATTGTGTGTATTTTCATCAATTTGCATTTGTCATGATACTTGCAACATATTGCCACAATAACATCATAATCTCTCCATATCACGATGTCCAATGACATATGCTTGCAAGTGACCTTTATTTTTTGATTCAGTCCATGCATTGGATACATCATCACCTTGGTCTTATTTACCCTAGTGCATAATATCCAATGCTATATAAAATAAAGTTTGTTCCCCTCAAGTTAGCATAACTAATCATCATAATGAATCCATCATCCTCATTTCATTCATAATCACATTTCTTGCATCCATCTTTTAATTTTTCTCCATCTTTTCCTCTATTTTTCTTCCATCACATTTTCCATCTTCCATCTAACTTTTTTCACATCTCTTCTTTTGAGAGCTCACTTGTGTAATTTTGCATAATTAACCTCTTGAGAGGGTATCATTCATCCCATTAATTAATCTATCATTATTTCTTCCATCTAATGAGGAAATATCATCACTTTCTTCATCTCTTCTATTTTTTCTTCTTATCTACTTTTATTTTCTTTGAAACAATATCACTTCAAACATTATCTCAAATATGGGCAAAATGTAGACACTAAAATTATTCTTCAAATTATCAATCATTAAATATCAATATTATGATAGGAGTTGATAGTGAGCTCCGAGGAGCTGATAGTAAGCTTCCACATCCCAAGATCACCTACAAAACAAAAGATATCCTTTCATAAGAGAGTATAGCACGATAATAGCTTGCTTAATATTGATGTAATAATGTACAATGATCAATAATGAACCAATGATAATACATATCTTATGATACAACAATGTACAAGAGGTCTTGATTATATAGGCAAGGTGAGAGATATGATTAGACAAGATTATGACAAGTGTCTTAATGTTATGATATGAGATAGCCAGCATAACAAATATTAAATGACTTAAGACACAAGAAGTAAATGACACTAGATAAGATAAGATCTAATGACAACTTTAAGAATTTTAAAAAGATTCCTATGAACTAAGTAAACTTAACATGTGAATAGGACCTACTAGGTGAACTAGTTAGGTAAAACACCTTATTCACACCAACAATTATCATATTTATTATCATTGTTATTGATTAATCAATTAATTAAATATTTTTTTATTAATTAATTAATATGAGCTAATTATCCATTTTAAATAAAAATAGATTCTATTTTTATCCCTTCACAAGCTAACTCAATTTTCAAATTAGTATCTTCCTCATTGTATTTAATATTTAATTAATTAATACAATTCATTATTATCCTCTCATGAGTTTTAAATAAAAAAATTCCTTATCAATTCCAATTACCTCCACCTTTCGGAGTTGAATCCACAACCAATTGAGTTAATTCTTGATCTTTGATCGAATCTCCATTGTCCATCTGATATTTCAAAAGTTTATAAATCTTTCATTTCACTCATCATTTGACAATCACGAATTTTTAAGCAAAATAACTCCGTCATATTTATCATTCAAAAATTATTTATGATATGTTTTCGAGTTAAGCATCCACACATTATCAAAGTCTTGAGAAAATTGTTTCAATACACTAAATATGAGGTTTGTGGTTGAGTTTGAAATGAGAATTTAAGTTATATGCTTTTATTCATATTTAATGTTTCAATTTTTTAATTGCTAATAAAAGAGAAAGTGTAACAATGGATGCCAACATATGGTGGTTATGGACGTCGCTAAGTTAGTCATTACTATCTTCTTGTTGAAGCTTGATTCAAATTGATGAGTAACTAACTTAGAAGTGTGCCTTGATATTGGATGTCACTTGTTGATTGATGGCTAATACAAACAAATGAAGATTGATGCTTGATTCCTACAAAAAGTGAAATACTCTTTAATACTTTTGATGTCCTTTTTATTCCATTATGTGATGGCGTACAAATGTCTTAAGATAATGTCTTTATATACACCACTTGAGACTTATAATTCAAACTTTTGACACCCATGCTAATGGATAATGGTTAGGTTTCACGATTGTTGACTTGTGAAAACATAATTTTTTAATTTTAAAAAGGAGACATATAATTGAATTTGTGATTTTATCTTGAATATGATCTAATATAAATTAAACATGCTAATAAATTCTAAATTATTCACAAAAGATATAACATATTAAAATATTAAATCAAAATTTGAATTAAAAGATATATCAAAATAATTAAATTATATACTAATCTAAAATATCCATACAAAATGCCCCCCAAAAACTACAAACTTCTCCTCTACAACTAAGGGAGAGGAGCTAGTCATGGGCATAGGATATATTGTGGGTATAGTTATGGACAGCTTGGGGCCCACTTTTGGGCAATAAAAGTGCCAATGAAAAATTCAAATATGCTTTTAAATATGATAGGATAGGGTCATATAAAATTCAAAATATGTCCTATCATAGGTAGAATTTTTTATTGCCACCTTCTCAATATTAGGTGAATGCAACTTGGCATTTATTTTCCACGTTCACAATATTAAGTGAATGCATCATGATAAACTTATTTCCATGATATAAATAATCTCTGCCACCTTCCCAATAACAGGTTGTTGCAAATGGATTTTTTAATCCAAAATATATGTCTTATTGCATTAAAAGTGAGTTGACATGCACTCAAAGTGAGTTGACATGTATAGAAGATATTGTCAACTAAATAAGTTGCAAATATATTTTAACAAAATACACATAAACATGTTCCATTTCTTATCTTCTTTTTACAAACTATTGGTTCCTAGGCATCCATATTAACCAATCTTTTTCTGAATTTACCTGCAAAATTGAAAAAACAAACTCTCAAGCTCACTATGCATTGCAATTTTTCATTAAAACATGTAATTATTATAGTATTATTTACAAATCAACATAAAAAACAATAATCATAACAAAAATTTAAATCTGGTTAGAATTCAAAAAAAATAATATCATTTCAAATCACCAACTAGAAATCCTACGTACCCATGAAGCTATCACTTCTATCATTAATTCATGGAATGCAAATCAAATTCCCTCCCAGAATTCAAAATTATCCACTTGCTACCAATTCAAATTCTATCAACCTATTTATTTATGCGAGCAATTCTCAATTTGTGATGCAAGTTACCTATTAACTAATTCAAATTTCCCACTTTATGTTGGATACTCTTGAGCGACAATGACCTCCTCCAAATCGATGCAGTCTCCTCCTTCAACTTCTATGGTAAGTCTCAATACCTACCTTGATTATTACTTATGCATTCCTCTATGAAATCGTTTGTGAAATTGCCTTGTCCATTTACATTTAAATGAAATGAAGACATGTTCATTTTCATAGCCATAGTTTATGTTGTCATCGACCACTCTCCCTAAAAGCTTACTATGCTATGTTCATAATTACAGTTCAAATATTTCCAACCCTTTCCAATATAGAATTGTGATACATACATACATATATATATATTGCATAGATACATAGATACGTATGTTTCTTATAGCCCCGATCACTTTCATTAAACTTACGCATTTATCTATCTCTACAATATATATATATATATATATATATATATACATATTTTTCCATATATATATACTGCATACTAAATTTTTTATAATACTGTAAAGTTCATAAACAGTATGGTACACATTTTTCCAACCCTTTTTGATACATCATTATGATACATATATATACAGAGATGCATAGATACGTAAATTACTTATACCCTTGTTCATTTACATTCAACTTACGTATCTATCTATCTTTGCAATATATATAGTGCATGGATAGATGGATACGTAAGTTACCCATATCCTTCTTCATTTGCATTCAACTTAATTAGATGTATGCTTTGTTTGTTCTTCAATTAAAGTGACTATAAATATGGCCCCTTTCCCTTACAACCAATTGTGATAATGGCTAACTCCTACTTATGTTATAACCATTTATTTAGCATCATATATATCTTCAAACAACAGTATTATATATATTATGCAGAGATAGATAGATGCATAAGTTTCCTATACCCTTCTTTATTTACATTCAACTTAGTTAGATGTATGCTTTGTTTGTTCTTCAATTAAAGTGACTGTAAATATCGACCCCTCTCCCTTACAACCAACTATGATAATGGTTGACTCCTCCTTATGTTATAATTTTTTTTTATACAACATATACATGTTTCCTATACTAGGTTGTCACATACCGTACCCATCATATGTCATATGTCGAAAACTATACCCATGGTATGTCCTACAGCCACAATCAACTCGTCTCCCTTATGCGTATGCTTTGTTTGTTCTTCAATTTAACTGGCTATAAATGTCATCCCCTCTCCCTTACATCCAATTGTGATAGTGGTTGACTCCTACTTATGTTATAACCATTTATGTATATATATATTGTAGAGATAGATAGGTAAATAAGTTTCCTATACCCTTCTTCATTTACATTCAACTTAATTAGATGCATGCTTTGTTTGTTCTTCAATTAAAGTGATTGTATAGTAACCATTTCTCAAACAACATTATGAAACATTTACATAATTCGAAACAACAACATGATAGAAATATTTCAAACCCTTTCCTGTATCATACTGCACTTTCAAGTTATTTCATATTTTTGTTTTAATATTTATCTATACCATAATGCTCTTTTAAGATATACATATTTGTATCATACTGTTGTTTCAAGTTTATATATTTGTATCATAATGTTATATGAGGAAGGGTTTAACATGATCACCCATGTGTTTATAAGAGGTATAACTGGTGATATGATAGTATACCATGAATTGTTTGTTTTATTGCACACATACCCTTGATCATTTGCAATCAACTCAATTAGATGCATGGTTGGTTTGTTCTCCAATTATACTCACTATTACATGTATGAATTTTTTGTTTCAGTTTGTATCATTCTTTTAATTGCAATAGTTAGAATTGTATAATGTTTACTTTAATCACTGTGTTGGTTCAATGCAAAGGAAAAATAAAGCGACAACAAATACTAGACAACCTTTAACAAAGCGACTTGTACCAAAGCGGAGGCGGACAACTATGCCTACACACAACAAAGGTGTGCGACTGCCACATAGCGATGAGGATATTGTGATTCCTGTTCACTAGCCAATTGAAGGACCAAGCAGTGATGAGGAGGTTAAAATTGTTGTGGAGCGGCCAACTAAACCTGTACTCCAAGTTAACCCAGTTGTAACAACCAAAAAGGTTGTACTGCAGCAGGAATGGACCATGGCTGACATGGAACATGCCCTTGTAGTTGTTGAAGACAACGACATGTCATGTAGAGGGGTAGCCAAAAAGTGGGGTCTTCCAACCACAAAATTATCAAATTGGTTGGGTGGTGTCACCACTACTAAAAGGAAAGGGCCCCCAATAGTCTTAACTGAGGAGGAAGAGGCATTGATCGTCAAATGGTGCAAGGAGATGGCTACGGTTGGCCATGGTTTGGAGATTGTAAATCTTAAAATAGAAGTGGCCCAAATATGTGAAACAAGGGTTAATCCCTTCAAGAATGGCTTTCCTAGAAAGTCTTGGTGGACGGGATTCAAAAGAAGGCATCCTGATCTGTGCTTGAGAATAACCCAAGGGAAAGATAGAGACCATGCTATAAATCTTAGGCCTACATTTGTAAGTTCTTTCTATGACACTTTGGAGAAGGCATATGTAGCTGGGAAATATGGACCCCAAGGGATTTAGAACTACGACGAGATAGGGTTGTAAGCTGGCCGAAATGGTAATATGAAGGTGCTTTCCAAAAAAGGCAACAAAAGTGTAGCTTACATTATCCCAAAGAGTTGAGAGTGGGTCACTATTCTAGCATGTGTAAACACTAAAAGTTAAAAAATTCCTAGTTTTTATTTGTTCAAAAGTAAAAACCACGTGCAAAACTACATAGCCAATTGTGAGGCAGGGGTATTGATGGTTGTTCAACCTCACACATGGATGACCAAAGAGATTTTTCTCAAATGTTTGAGGTTCTTTGCTATGCAAGTACTTGGGGGTTGCTCACCCAACCATAGACACCTCTTGATATTTGATGGCCATGGCAGCCATGTAGCCTTCTCTACCATTTCAGAAGCAAGGGACCTTGGTATTGACTTGCTCACCCTACCGGCCCACACATCACACAAATTGTAGCCTCTTGATGTGAGTGTTTTCTCATCTTTCAAATCTCACTTCAAAAGGAAAGAACGTATTGGAGTAATAAACATCCAAATATAGAGATAAGAAGGGCATAATTGGCTACACTTAGTAGCCTAGATTTTCAAAAGTCATTGACAGTTTCAAACATAACAACTGGCTTCAAGAGGATAATTATTTGTCCCTTTGATCAAGATGCTTTGGCAAATGACATGAGGGTTAGTGAGACTTCAGTTTGCTGCCCCCAAGGAAACATCAATTGCTGAAAACATTCTAAGCCTATCTAGCACTGGTTTGGCAGTGAATGAGGGTGAGGGTATTGATGGAACAATAGAAGTTGGAGATCACCAAAATGTGATGCATGGTTAGTATGTTCTGCAATTACCCTTGTTCATTTTCAATCAACTCAATCAAATGCATGGTTAGTTTTTTCTTTAATTACTCTCAAACTTACATGTATGAATTTTTTGTTTCGGATTGCAATCAACCACTTCAAGCAACAAAATGTGCAAGCCACAAAATTCTGCCACAAAATTCAAGTTTGTCGAACAACCAATGACCACCAGCAACAGTATTGGGAGAGCAGAATACTATGGGAGAAATCTCTCTTTCCCTACCAACTCCACTCGAGGAGCCCTCTTGGCTATTAGATGGTGCTGCAAATCTTGGTATTGATCTGCATGTGGAGGAAGAGCAAAGTCTTTCAATGCCATCTCCACCGCACAACATGGGTCTAAATGCATTAGTTCATTTCTATCTTGATTGGGGAGATAGTGATGGTGAGCAGTTAGGAGATGGATTGGATTCTACAGCTACTAAGGTACCAAAAGAAAACAATAAGCATTTGGTTGAGCCTTTGGGAGGCCAACCAACTCCATGCATCTCATAATTCTTGAAGCTACCAGTTCATGTAGTGAAAGACAAGTCTAATAAGGTATCTAACTGAGGGATCAAATTGCAAAGAGGATCCCAACTCCTAATTGTTGATGACTACATGGCCTTGCTAACTGAGAAAGAGGATAAGAAGAAGGAACTCACAATACTAAAATTGAGGAAGAAGGAACAACTTGAAGAGTGCAGGATAGAAAAGATTTCAGCATTGGAGGTGAAGGCTCTTATGAGAATTGAAAAGGAAAAGCAACGAGTAGCAACAGGGGTTGAAAAAGAGTTGCAAAATAAGGAGAAGGACAAAAAAAGGGAGTAGCAAAGGATAGAAAAGGAAGTTGCAAAAATGGAAAAAGAATTGGAGAAGGCACAAACAAATGTTGCAAAGGAGAGGCAACTCAACAACCCTCTAAATCCCTTGCCTAACCACCATAGGCTATTCATAGATTTCATGTCTATTCAATGCACCCAATATTATCCATCACCTACCCAAACTATGAGCCAACCATTTCAGAGTTGGAGTCCTTCTCTTTCGCACTCCTATCCACTCTTACCTAGCCTGAGCATTACCTATCCATTTCAGAGTTGGAGTTCTCATTCTAAGTCCTATCAACCCTCACCTACCCCAAGCATAACCCAACCAGTTCAATCCTAGAGTCCTTCTCCCTCACAAGCCACAAACAACTCATAAGATAGCCTGGCATCAAATTTTAGTTTTCCTACCTTTTTCGATTGATTAGAATGTTTTGTTGCAACTTTTTGTTGTCTAGGTTTTGATGTATTCGAAACTATGTTTGAACTATTTTGTTTTGAATGTTTGTAACTTGAAACAAGAGTATGATTTGAATACAAACAACATATTCCATCATGTTACTATCACTGACTATTTGAGTTATTGTAATAAGGCATACATCTAATTATGTTTAATGTAAATGAACAAGGCTATAGGAAATTTATGTTTCTATCTATCTTTGCAATAGTTAGTTGTATATATATACACACAGCTATAGGAAATATATGTATCTATACATCTAATTAAGTTGAATGAAAATCAACAAGGCTATACGAAACTTATATATCTATCTATCTCTGCAATAGTTAGTTGTATATATATATACATTTACATATATACACGGCTATAGAAAACATATTTATCTATACATCTAATTAAGTTGAATGAAAACGAACAAGGCTATAGGAAACATACGTATCTATCTAGTTGTGCATATATATGTATCATAATGCTATATCGCATTGTTGTTTGAATTTATTTATAATTTTTAGTATGTTGTATCACAAAGGGTTGGAAATATTTATACCATAGTATTGTTTGAAATTATATATAAATTTCATAATGCTATATTAGAAAGCACTGGTTATATTTGAAGCATACTATTGTTTGGAGATATATATACATTTCATAATGTTGTATCAGAAAGTGTTATGTTGTATGAAATTATATTTCAGTATGTTGTTTGAGAAATGGTTATAACATAAGTAGGAGTCAACCATTATCACAATTAGATGTAAGGGAGAGGGGCCAATAATTACAGTCACTCTAATTGAAGAACAAACAAAGCATGCATCTAATTAGGTTGAATGTACATATGCATATATACATATACATATACATATATAAATATTCATGTACATATGCATATGCATATGCATATACATATACATACAAGCATATGCATATATTCATATGTATATAGATATATGCATATATGTATATACATATGCATATGCATTATGCATATGTTTATATGCATATACATATACATACAAGCATATGCATATATTCATATGTATATAGATATATGCATATATGTATATGCATATGCATATGCATTATGCATATGTTTATATGTGTATACATATGCATATGCATATATGTGTATATAGATATACATATGTATATGCATATGCATATACATATACATATATGTATGCGTATATGTGTATATAGATATACATATGTATATACATATGCATATACATATACATATATGCATATATGTATGTGTATATAGATATGCATATATATATGTGTATATGCATGCATATACATACTTATACATATAGACATAATTGTATGAAAACCATTGAAATACATTGATATACATTGAAAGGTGTCTTAAGTTAATAGGAATGAGACCTTCTTTTGTAATAAGATGAAGAGGGACATACATTGGAATAAGTCTTATCTGTACAAAATATATAAATTAACCATGGATGCCATCATCGACGGTAGATTGATATATCTTGAACATATTAGACTTCTTTCAAGGTATATCCACAATTCTAAGTCTTATATCTTTGAGGTGATCAAGGGTATGTTTGCAATGAAACAAAAAGTGCATGTTATACTATGACATCCCCAATTCATACTCTTAAAAATAAATGAATGATACATACTGAAACAATAAATTCATACATGTAAGAGTGAGTGTGATTGAAGAACAAACTAACCATGCATCTAATAGAGTCGATTGCAAAGGATCATGGGTATGTGTCCAATGAAACAAGCAATGCATGTTATGCTATCAACATCACCCTACCCACCAACGGTCCATTACCCTTAAACAAACTATACATATGCACATACATATACATATACATGTACATATACATATACATATGTACATATACATTTACATATACATATATATATATATGTATATACATATACATGTGTAAGATTATATGGTAATTAAAGAACAAAGTAACCATGCATCTAATAGAGTTGAAGAATAAACAAATCATACGTATGACTATTGTTAATTGTATATGTATTCAACAATTCTTTAGGGAGAATTGATATACCGAACACCTGTCTGATGGCAATCTAGGTAGCAATTGTCTACAATTCCCAATCAAATGTGAATTGCAACACAGATTACCATCAAAGGCCTTTGAAAAACATAACCCATAAATTGAAGAACAAACTAACCATGCATCACAATTGAGTTGATTGAAAATGAACTTGGGTAGGTGTGCAATGAAACAAGCAATGCATGTTATACTATCACACCCCCAATTCTATCTGACACAAATAAAAGAATGATACAAACTGAAACAACAAATTCATTCATGTAATATTGAGTTTAATTGAAAAACAAACTAACCATGCATTTAATTGACTTGATTGCAAATGATAAAGGGTACCACGTGTATGTAATGAAACATAAGATGCATGATATACTCACACCCCTAATTCTAAATTTCTAACTCATACAAATCAAAGAATGACACAAATAGTAACAAGTTCATACATGTAAGATTGAGTGTAATTGATGAGCAAACTAACCATGCATCTAATTGAATTTATTTCAAATGAACAAGGGTATTTGTGCAATGAAACTAAAAATGCATGTTATACTATCACGTCTCCAATTTTAATTGACACAAATCAAACAATGATATAACCTCAAACAACAAATTCATACATGTAAGATTGAGAGTAATTGGATAGTAATAATTAGGGAAATTTTCCAATACAACATCATGATTTTTAAGAATAACTTGAAACAACCAACTGATACATCATTAAGATGTGTTATATATAGCTTTAACCAACACCTTGATATGAATTCAAACAACTTTGTCACACTTGTGAAAGTAATTGATTATAAATTAAATTATACATAGAATTCATATAAATGTAAATGAACAAGGTTATATGAAACATCGATTTCTATATATCTACCATATGTAATTGTAAATTTGCAACTTGCATATATAATGATAGTATTGAAACATTGTCATACACTCCATAGTTGAGGGTTCCATTCACCTATATTTTGGCCAAAGTATGTATGTATGTATGATTAATTTCCACAAATACATACATTAACCATACTAAAGTAATGTATGTATGCTACATATAAATTCCTTAAGTATGGCTACTTGCATGACCTTCATACATACATAGATATAAATTGCCATATGTATTATTGTATGTATGTATAGTATACACACATACATATACGTATGTGTCTATACTATACATGCATGCATACATACATGTATACATGTATGTATGTATGTTTATATGTATGTGTGTATGTGTGTCTACTATACATACATACATAATAAATTATGTATGTATGCATACGATACATACATAAGATTATAATATTAAGTTGTTAAATATTATATTAATATATGTTATTAATATTATTAAAGTGTTACGTCAATTAAAAAACTAAAATGATTATTCAATTTAGACAAGTTAAATGATTACAAAATTGACTATGAAAATCCTATAAATGGATATGTAATATTCACAAAAACTCAACCATTCAGGTAGAGACGATGGGGGTCAGGAATTATTGAGCGAGGGGTTCACGACAATGGTGGAAATAGTCGACCAAAACATAGGTGCATGAAACTCTTAACAATCAAATTGTAGAAACCCATGAATGGTATGTATATGTATACACACAATCAACCAAAAATATAGGTGCATGAAACCCTTAACAAACAATATGCATATGTATATGTAAATTTCTGACTCTGTGTATACACACACACACATATGTGTGTGTGTGTGTTTTGTATATATACACAATCGATCATATTTTACCTACAAGAAACTCTTAATAGTGAAGAGTATAATAACTTTGAATACTGCCACTATACATATACATAAAAGAAAAAGCTATTTTATGACAGACTGTGTGTATATGTGTGTATACATAGATATATATGCATATATATACATATATATCTGTGTATACACACATATACACATAGTCGGCCATCTATATGCATATATATCTATATACTGTTGAGAAGTTGTTGATGTGGCATTGTTGTCATTGATGTCAAAACTTGGGATCCAGAAGGTTGTACTCTGGATGATATATAGAAATGATCTATCCTATTATATTCTATGATGTTGCATAATATGGATGTTATCCTTGATCCAGATATGGCAATACTTCTTTTTGGGACATCTGTGGAAGATTGTTAATGCAGAATAATGAAGACTAATTTTTTTGATGTTGGTGTTGTACCTAAAGCCTATTTTGGGTATCCTTGCTATCTGAACATTCATGTAGCATGATACAAGTTTGGTATGTCTAATTGCATTTCTCCGGTTGGTACTGAAATTGATATTGATGAAGATTTGGTCTTGGTTGTGGCATTCCTATCAATTGATGTTGATTAAGATTTGGTCTTGGTTGTGGTGCTTCCATTGGCTCCGAAATATCTCATATAATTTAAATTTAGTTATCTTTTGGTAATAATGTTATATCTTATGTATGACCTATTTATGGGTCTCAATGTAACGTGATAAGAAGATCTTAATGTGCGACCTATCTTTTGGGTCCGGTGCTAGCGTGCCAAGCCTTATTGAATATTTCAAGGTTATTCTTCAAGCTGACATGTTTTGCTAGGCCAACTCATTTTTGCTCTTCAAGCATATATATACAAATATGTAAAACATATCTTGGTATTCGAACAAGAAGTGTGGTATATGTGAACAGTGATAAAGGTGCAAAGGATTGTGCGAACAATGATAAGGGTGCAAAGTATTGTGCGACAAAAAATAAAGAAGGAAGTGAAGGCAAGTGTCAGGAAGAAGCAATCTGTATTGTAGAGGTTGTTCAAGGAAGGTGTGTAGAATATTCCTCACCGAATCTGTTGCAGTTAGATATTGTGCTCTTAATTGGAACTGAATTCATGCATTTGTAGATGCAACTTCATCAGTTCATGTTTTATCCATTATTGTAATAAGTGGTTTTTGTATCTTGGGCAGTGAGCCACTCGGTAGTGAGCCTTACATGCAGTGAGAATTTTGGCAGTGAGCCCTTGTAAAAATCACCTTAACTGGTGTCACCTTAATTGGTGTTTTATAATTGAGAATTAGCATTGTTTGTGGTTTTTCCCATCTTGAGTTTCCACGTAAATTTTGTTGTTCATTGTGCATGGTGGTGTTAAGTGCTTGCATGCTCATATCTATTTTAATCAACATATGATTGGTCTATGATTGCTCCAGACTAATTAAAGAAAGGAAAAGTGTTTTGTGATAACTGATTCACCCCCCCTCTCAGTTATCCGAACTGTTCAACAATTGGTATAAGAGCTTGGTCCCTTGTAGATAGAGTTTAACCGTTTGAGGAAGATCTTGGCAATTTGAATAGATGGCAAGAGATTATTACTTTGAGGAAGAATTGAAGTCGATATTAAGTGATATGGAAAGTACAAAATCTAAAAAATGAAGAATTGAAAGAATACATCAAGGAGGTAAATGCTTGCATATCAAAGTTAAGGGAGCAAATACAAAAATTCAAAGCAAGACATAGAGAGGTCAACGAGGAATTAATGGAGTCAAAGGAAAGTGTTGTAAATCTAAAGCTTTGATTGGATGAATGCAAGAAGACAGAAGAAAATCTCAAGGAAACCATCAAACAGAAAATGGAAGAATGGAAGAAGACCGAAGAAGATCTCAAAGATACCATCAAATAGGAAACGAAAGAATGGAAGAAGACAAAATAAAATCTCAAAGATACCATCAAACAAAAAGAAGAAGAAAATGAGAAGTTAGATCAAGAGTTAAGGAGGATGAAATGAGAAGCTAGAGTATGTGAAAGTAGCATGATTTTGGATCAATTTTTGTCCCAACAAAATGTCACAAGGATAAGGACGAACTTGGCTTCTCAAGTGAAAACTCAAATCAAAATGCTAGGGGTAAAGACAATGTAGTTGAAGTTGAAGCAAGATCTGGTGTAACAAGCAAGGTCCAGAACTTTAGAACATCTACAAAAAGACCTTTGGTAAGGCAAGAAAATGCTCAAAGATACTTATCATTCAATGGTCATTGTTTTCTATGCAAAAACTTTTGACATAAGGCTGTAGAGTGTAGAAGCAGGAAGGAACCAGATATTCAATGCTTTAATTGTCACAAGTTTGGTCACATAGCAAGTCATTGCAGAAGTCAATTATCCAATCTGGCTAGAAGGAATGAAATGAACAATCTCTTTCATGGGTATTGTTACTTATGCCATGGTTATGGTCACAAAGCTAATCAATGCAGATCCAGGTTTCACTCAGTTAGGTCAAGGCAAAGATGTTACAAGTGCAATGAATCTAGACATTATGCTAACACATACAGATATGTTTCTCCAGAAAGGACCGAAGACAAAAAGAAGGTTGCAGAATCAGATGAATCTAAGAATAAGACTATCACCATTGGAAGAAAAAGGAAACAAGTGTGGAGAGCCCTTATGTGGTACCGGATCCCACTACTAGCTCTTCCAGAATCTAAGCCTACTGCCTTGGCTCAAGGGGAGTATTGTAATGCATATCTTGTCGATTCCCCCTCTCCGAAGTAAGATTGTTGTATTTTCAGCATGACTAAGATAGATCCAAATGATATCACATGATGAAGCTTAATTCGGTTGATTGAAAAGCGAAGTACAATTGATAGCATCATTGATGCACGTTTTGGCAAAAAAGTCATCAGGAGCAATTAAGGATAAAAGATGGAGTATCAAATCATTTTTCATAGTTTGCAAAGAAGAAGAAGAGGTTTTCGTTGAGTGATAAAAGATTTAAGAAGATGAGCGCGGCGATAGAATCCATGTTGATTGGAAACGAATCCAGTGGTGGCATTCCGTTGAAGCTGAAGGGAGTTGATTTGGATGAGTTTGATCATCGAAAGATGGAAATGGAGCTAGGGTTGAAGGCTGATGAATTACAAAATGTGTGTGCCCTAGGTATGTTTCCATGGGGAGAATTCCCCTGGTTTGCCAACAAAGAGTCTATCTTGTTCCTATTGAGTTGATTCAAGGATGGTAGCATCATTTTGGACAAACCCTATCCGATCACGAAGGAAGCCATTGAAGCTATCACTGGATTGTGTAGAGTTGGTGATCTCCCTAGGAAGAAAACAATAAACACAAAGATGTGGAGGATCTTACTGGTATCGACAAAGACCCCCGACCTCTACTGATAAAGAGTAAGGTATGTTGCTTATGGCATCTCATACAAAATCTATTTCCAAAATCGTGAAGGTTCTACATCTGCTATTTCTGTGTATCTTGCACATAAGATGGTGAAGGAAAATCAACAGTTTGATCTGTGTAGCCTGGTAATGGAAAACCTAATTGAAAATTTTAGAATGTCTGTGGTTGAGAGTTATCCTTTCTGGTTTTGGTCTCTGCTCATGTGTTTAGTGTTCTAATTTTTGAATTCGTTACCGCCAAAGGAGAATGTGAAATGGAAGGTTGGCATCCTTGTTGGAAAGCAAGTTTACAGATATTTGGAATGTTTGAAAGATAAAGCAAATGCATGCAAAGTTTATTTCTCATCCTTGCAGATGAACTTGTGCTCTGGTGTGATAATATCTAGTGCTACACCTATCAATCAGCTTGAGAAGGGTTCCTCTTCCGGTAAGAGGGAATTAGAGGTCGTCATTGGTGGTTCCCCTTTGAAACCTAAAAGGAAGAAAATTAACACAAAAGATATCATCACTGTCTCAGAAGAGAAGGAAAAAGAAGAATGGTCTCTACTTGATCTAGATGAAGTTTGGTCTGTGTTGAAAGAAGGTGATATGAGAAAAATTGGTGAAATGTGGAATGCTTGCTCTCTAGTTGGTAGGCCTTGAATTGAAGAAGCCTTGGTGGAGTATCTACTCAAAAAGGGTATTACAGTTTATATTGTTTCTGACTCATTATCAAATGATCTAGTAGAAGTTGTTGAAGAAAGGTTGTTGCGTGAAAAATCTGAAGGAGATAAATTCCATGCTATGATTGAAAGAAGGTGTGTCATCGACAAACAAAAGTTATCCAAACACATTGGCGAGACAAGAGAATGCATTAAGGAGATGTCTGACATCTACAAAAACTGTCTCTGGTGGCCTACTGCTGTTGATAATTTTAGAAGTAGAATTGAAGCTATTGAATTTGAGTTGAATGAAATTGGGAAGTGTTTCGACTTCTTCAAAGATAAAGATGGAAAACAAAGGATAAGAGTTGGTGAGTTAAAAGCTGAGTTGTTGTCTACTTAGAGACAGAGGGAATACTTGGTTAAAACTTTTTGGCTGGTCAAGGAAATTGTTGAAGTCCTGTTGGATCATCTCTTTGGGATACTTTATGATGCAGAGGATTGTGAACAACAATGCCTGTCTCTAGACCGGTCATCTTCATTCAAAATGTTGGTTCTATAGGAAAGTGTGTGTGCAAGAATGGTTTCTGTAGTGCAATCTTGGAAGAAGACTCTTCCAATTGTGAGGGAAAGGTACAAAAAAAAATTTCATGTGAAAAGTGTTATCTTTACTTGAGTTTTTGAATATTCTTATTTAGCCCTTTGCCTTTGATGGAAAAAAGGGGGAGAAATTGAATAGTTGGATTGGTTGACAAAGGTGGAGAGTTTGGAGTTTTGTGTTTTTGAGTTTTTTGTTGTTTTTCCATCAATGCTAAAGAGGGAGATTGTTGAGAAGTTGTTGATGTGGCATTGTTGTCATTGATGTGAAAACCTGGGATCTAGAAGGTTGTGCTCTAGATGATATATAGAAATGATATATCTTATTGTATACTATGATGTTGCATAATATGGATGTTATCCTTGATCCGAATATGGTAGTAAGTTTCTTTTTGGGACATCTCTAGAAGATAGTTAATGCATAATAATGAAGACTAATCTTTTTTATGTTGGCTGTTGTGCCTAAAGCTTATTTCGGGTATCCTTGCTATCCGGACATTCATGTAGCATGATACAAGTTTTGGTATGTCTAATTGCATTTCTCTAGTTGGTACTAAAATTTATATTGATCAAGATTTGGTCTTGGTTGTGGCGTTCCTATCAATTGATGTTGATCAATATTTGGTCTTGGTTGTGGCGCTTCCATCGACTCCAGAGTATATCTCATATAATTCAAAGTTAGCTATCTTTTGGTAATAATGTTATATCTTATGTATGACCTATTTATGGGTCCCAGTGTAACGTGATAAGAAGATCTTTATGTGTGACCTATCTTCTGGGTTCGGTGCTAGCATGCCAAGCCTTATTAAATATTTCAAGGTTGTTCTTCAAGCCGACATGTTTTGCTAGGCCGGCTCATTTTTTCTCTCTGGGCATATATATACACACATATGTAGAACATCTCTTGGTATTCAAACAAGAAGTGTGGTATCTGCGAACAGTGATAAGAGTACGAAGGATTGTGCGAACAATGATAAGGGTGTGAAGGATTGTGCGACAAGAAACAAAGAAGGAAGTGAAGGCAAGTGTCAGAAAGAAGCAATCTGTATTGCAAAGGTTGTGCAAAGAAGGTGTGCAGAAGATTCCTCATTGATTTGCTGCAGTCAGATATTGTGCTCTTAATCGAAACCAAATTCATGCAATTGTAGATGCAACTTCATCAATTCATGTTTTGTCCATTTTTGTAATCAATGGTTTTTGTTTCTTGGGTAGTGAGCCACCTGGTAGTGAGCCTTACTTGTAGTAAAAATTTTGACAGTGAGCCCTTGTAAAAATCACCTTAACCAGTGTCACCTTAACCGGTGTCACCTTAACCGATGCTTTATAATTAAAAATTAGCATTCTCCATGGTTTTTCCCATCTTGGGTTTCCATGTAAATTCTAGTGTTCATTGTGTATGGTGGTGTTAAGTGCTTGCATGTTCATATATGTTTTAATTAACATATGATTGGTCTATGATTGCTCCAAATTAATTAAAGAAAGGAAAAGTGTTTTGTGATAACTGATTCACCCCCCTCTCAGTTATCCAGACTGTTCAACAATATATACATAGTCGGCCATAATATAGGTGCATTATTGCTGCAAAATTACATTTGCTCGTCGTTCGTGTGTGTATATATATGTATACAAATATGTATATGTACACACACACACACACACACACACATATATATATATTTGTATACATATATATGTACACATAAGAGGCCATGATAAAGCTGCAAAAAAGCTTCATTAGACGAGGAAATCATTACTTGTGCACATAAGCTATTTAAACAAAAAAATGTTGCAAGAAAAAACCATAAAAATATTGCAATGCATAGTTACTGCCTGCTTAGCTAGAAGTTAAATAGTTTCCTTATAGTGAATGTGGTGTTGATAAACACAAAAAGCTCGAGAAATGCATCACCAATCTTCGCCCATGGCCTCACCATCGTCAACGTCCATCCTCACCAGAGCTGGTTATCAATGCAACCGCTCAAAGTGAAAAATGTTTCATGAATGGATGTTTTGTAAACCTAAAGCAAGACCAAGCGAATGGTTAACATGCTGAGGTGGTAGGCATTAAGACCGACGATGGAGGAATGTAGCAGTTAGTGCGCATTTACTAGGAATGTATTGAGCCAGTACTGGCGTGGTGTAAACCCACCATCGATCATACAGATGTCCATAATCGGTATATGACACAATTTTGGACATTTTTGGTGGTTTTTGAAAAATGACCCGAAAACATCGAAAAATGTGCGCGGGGGGTGCCAACTCGACGGTCAACAAAAAAAAATTTGTTCGACTCGAACGTTGCTGACATGGACCCCTCACTCAACATCACCCTACCCACTTCGGCTCCCCTCAAACAACTAAATTTTTTGAAAGTGAAAACTTAATCAAAGAAATTCGATTATTTAGTACCTAATAGCACCAAATCCCATAGTTTTAAAACTTCCCGGGAAAAAAGTTACACTAAGAGAAGAGGACACTCTAAATATGTTCAATTAATTGCAACAGCATATTCTAAAAGAAGCCGCCCTGGGCAGAGAAAGCTACAGCATCATTCCGAAACTCTCTGCTCCAGATAAATCAATGTTATTATATCTATTTGGTTGCTAAAAATTATCCAACAGAGAGATAGATCATTATTTCTTTCTTCCAGTACCAGTGAGAGAAGGAACAAGATGCTCCAGATTCGTCTGAGCAAGGCCACGAGCTCAGATGGCGGGGGATCGAAACCCGCGGCCTCTGTTTCGTGCCCTGATTATCTTGTACTGGCAGATCTGCCCGTCGGGAAAACCTTAGGCGGCGTATCCACTGCAAATGCCGTTAAACTTGTTGGCAGA
This sequence comes from Sequoiadendron giganteum, assembly GCA_007115665.2. Lineage (NCBI taxonomy): Eukaryota > Viridiplantae > Streptophyta > Pinopsida > Cupressales > Cupressaceae > Sequoiadendron > Sequoiadendron giganteum. The sequence goes on along the minus strand of CM021102.1, from coordinate 179,216,515 downwards.
AGGTCGAGGAGACAGGTCGGTGCTAAAGTTCATTTCTGCGTGCGCTGCAATCTGCCAATTGCTATTTATGGTCGTCTGGTAAGTCTCCCTAAATAATTTTTAGAGCTTTTTCGGAACACAGTGTAATTTGGCACACCCTTTTCGTGATTTAATTGGCTTTGCATACACGCATTTTTTAATTTTGTGGTTTAGAAACACGCTCATATTGCGATTTTGTGTTTTTCAAACAAATCCAGTTTGTAATTTCATAGTTTTGAAACACAAGTGCTTTGCAGAATGCACTCATTGTGGGTTTTAATGTTCTCTGCATACGCCCTTTTTGTGATTCCATGATTTTGCACAGCATTTATAGTTTTCAGTTTGGATTATTTTATTGGTTAATTTCTAAATTTTTTAGTTTATGTTTTTGTGAATATCCATTTTGTGATACAATTATTCTACACGCCTATTTTCTAATTTCATAGTTTCACAGAGACTTTGTGATTTGATACAAGTGTATGGATTACACTCTGTTTAGTTTTTTTTTAAATGGATAAATATATCAGTCATTTGATTTATAAATTTTTATATCTAGGTAACTGAAGTTTTAAACGCCACCACTGAGTTGTGACTTGTATCTCTATTGTCATATAACCTGACAGAAAACTTACATGGGTTTTATTATCCAACTTCAAGACTTAGCATATTGCTTACAGATCCATATCAGCGGTTCTGTGATGTATGGCCGTGTGATTAACCACTAAAGTTGATCTTGTATAACAAAATGTGAGGGTAGATCTTTTACAGAGTATGGGGTGCACTTAGGTCTGTGATATGCTTACACTCAACTCTTACCTCTGGGTGTGCCACATGTCATATAGGAATGTGCTTATGCCCATGCATTGCCATAAGTTCGATCCCTATCTCCAGGGATTTGTCATTTCATATTTTTCTGCATCTTGTGAAATGTTCGGGATTGAAATCTCTAGAAACAGGCATGGTTTAGATTTTCAGTTCATGGATAGTGGACTGAAGGCTAACTAAAAATTGCTCTTCAAATTATGGTGCATTGGCAGTGTGACTTCTTCCTAGGATGATGAGCATGAGGAGCTTCTTGTTTTAAAAATGGGCATGGGGTTTTGGGGATCTTCCAGCCATTTTTGTGAAGTGCTAGAAACTTCTGGGTTTTTTCAGAAAGTTTGGAACTTAGAGATGCTTTCAAGAAAACGTGTCATGTCTTCTGAAACTTTTGGCATGGTTTGAGCCCCAGAAATATTCCTGTGAACAGAAAAACATGTTTGGAAGGATCAGAAACAGCTTGTGGAACTTTACTTTTAAAGTATTATATTTGAGAATTGTTTCCTTGTCTCTAGAGGAGACGGCAGAGGGGCTTGTAGACATTAACTTCATATTTCATTATAATGAGAATTCTAGCTATTAACCAGCAGCTTCTGTAATTGTTACGAATTTTAGCTGGATGAGGGTGGATCTGTGACATGTTAACTTTGCATTGAGATCTACACTCTTGACCCTATAAGATGCTTCTTTTTGTTGAACATAAATGAGACAAATAAATCTTATCTCCCCATTTTTCAACTTCTTTCCCTTTGGCTATTCACATGTCAACTTATTTCTGAAATAGAAATGATTTATATTAAGATATAATTGGCATTTAATATGGAGGAAATGTAACTCGTTAGCTACGTTATCCCTTAAAATAAAAGTATTAAAATCAGGTCTTTCGCTTGATCTGAGGGATGTTGAAGTATACTGTCTTACATTATTTTTTGTGCACGTCCACAATCTACTTTTTTTGGGTGTAATTTATTCTTTCTATTAGAAATAGATTGAATTTTTATGTGAAGAATTTATTGGTATTGGACAGTGGCCTAAATATATGTCTAACTGGGTTTTACATTCTTAACCTTGCAAACCCAATATTCTAAGCATATGGGACTCTTTAGCTCCATCTCCGATTTTGCTTGGCCCCTTTTATTGCAACCTACATGTTATGACATTTTTAGTCAGCTAGGTGGATTTCCTTCTCTTGCAATGTTTTAAGGTATCAATATCTCAAATGTGGTGGAAAACTTTCTACTTTCCAAGAAGTGTAACCTCAGCATAAAAAGCTTTTACCCCCTCAAATTATTAACAAAAAAATTGAACCTTTGCCAATTTGGGCTTTGACAACAACATTTACATTATTAGTATTGACAAATGTAATATGCAAGAAATGAACACTGCTGTCAGATTCTAAATCTTCCCATTGCTTCACATGTTCGTCTAGTGATAATTTCTAAATCACTTATAGGTTACTGGAGTACATTGAGAGAAATTTTCATATACATTATGTGATTTCATGTTTTTGAGCATACTTGTTTTATGGTTTCAATGCTTTTGCATACACATTTCACCTTTTCATTAATGCTGAGAGGCATTCTACAATGGCAGCAAGGAGTGAGTGTGTTAACAAAAATTCTTACCTTTTATCCTAAGTTACCAGTTCGGTTTTGGGTTCGAGAATCCGGTTTGCCAATTCGGGCAAATTTTTTTTTGGGTTGGGTTCGTTTTGGGTTTGGGAATACAAAAACATATAAAAATCAGAAATATATACATATTTGCAGCAGTAATTAAGTTCAGAATACACCAGCATATTAATAGTCAAATAACATAGCAAAAATACACCACCACTTTCATAGTCAAATATTAAAATATTAGTGATACTCGAATGTCATGATATAAAATTATAAATTAAAGTTCAAACATAAAAATGTCAATTTAAACTTACAACTGCACCTAAGTCCAATAACAAAAGACTCAGCTATGGAGGTGAACTGGAAGTGAAGACAGACAAGGCTCCACAAAATTGTTGAAAATGAGGATGACAGACTTGCAAGTCTTTTGTTATTCCACTTCACTGCAGTTGTAAGTTGAGCAAACAGAAAGATAGGGAGGACCCACTGCAGGGGGGCAGCACTTGGAATGCCCCCTTTCATTAAGTCAACAAGTGTGGGACCCACAAACTCATTTCTATACTTCTTAGTGGGCAAGGGATGATTACCAGATAAGAACTTACTGGTTTCGTTCACTTGTTATTGCTATTTTATGAATTTTGGACCATTTCCTATATTTTAGGTCATTAGTTGGAGGCAGGACCCTCACCATTAGTCTCCTCATGGGGGATTCACCTTACTATTGACACTGTTAATGCCCTTAGAAATTTTTAAATGTACATGTCCATTATAAGTGCCCAAGGAAAAAGCTTGTTCCTATTTCTTAGGGGTTCCTCAAGGACCATTGGATTCAAGTGTGAGTTAGCAATTTAGAATGCTTTAACTTAGGTCTTTCTAGCAAGCAATTTTCAAGCTATGATTGATTTACTGATGAAGGATCATGGTTTATTGTCTAATTGGGCAATTTAATGATATGACGCTACTGCCATGTTATGTGGTACTTGATATTTAACATTAAACAATGTTGCTCCAAGATATACTCCTAGATCATTTGGTTTGCAAATTGGTAAATGAGTATCCTTTTACCTATTTCATGTGTTAGAGGCAAATATTAGGGTTAGAGATAATATATTAGTCTTTAAAAGTCAACAAAAAATCAATTAAAAATTGCAAAATCAAGTTGAAAAAGTCCGGTTGGGCGTAAATTCTATTTGAGTTCGAACCAGGTTCGAAAAAAACGGATCCTGACCGAACCCACAGTTAGGGTTTCGAACCCTAGCCGAACCCACAGTCAGAAATCCGAACCAAGGGCAAATTTGGCACAAACTGAACCCGTTTGGCGAATTTGAATTGGACTGAACGAAACCCTGGCTTCAGATTGGGTGAACTGGTAACTTAGCTTTTATCTTAAATTTGACAACCATTTGTATGCCAAAATATTAATTTTTAATAATAAACATAGTATTTTCAAAATAAATAAACATTGTATAGATACAATAAAATTTGTTTTTATGTAGTAAATAAAATAGTTCCAAAATATGGCGATGTTATGATCAGGGACACACACAAGCAAAACCTAGCATTGGGGGCAAAGCTATCTTGGAGAATGTTTAGAAACCCGAAGGCGCAATGGTGTCAAATCTTAATAGGGAAATACTTGGACATCAACGATCCCAAACTAATTTACATTGTAGCCAACCCCCCACATGGTTTGCCACTTTGGAACTTCTTGATGAAATCTAGAACAATAATGTTTGACCATCTAACATGGAGAATCAACTTGTGTACCATTGCCTCCTTCTGGTATGACTCTTGGAATGGGTACCCACCACTAGCAGATATCATCGAGGTTGGAAACGCAGTTCGGATCATGTCAAAGGAATGCGATGAGAAGGTAAGAGACTACATTCGTATTAGTGACACAAGTGGTGGATATGCATTCAAATGGAAATCCTTCAACAATGTACCAAATCCGGTAAGAGAATCCATAACAAAGGAGCTTGCATCAAGAATGATAGTACTCTTTGATTTGGAGGATGAACTGTTGTGGTGTGGTGCCAAGTTAGGGGAATACACAACCAAAATGGGGTATGAAATCCAAAACAAAGAAATCCAAATGGGGGAGTGGCCATCAAACCTCTCTAGGGGATCAAATATATTTCCCAAAGCTAGGGCCTTCTCTTGGGCAACCCTCCACAATAGGATACTCACAGGGGACAGACTTGAAAAAATTGGTTTTGCAGGTCCCCCACCATTATACACTATGCAAAGCCAACGATGAATGTTACACCCCAAATTGTAAGCTACTACGTAATAGTATTGCATAGGGCCGAAAGATTGTAATGTGAACTCAATGCTTGAATAAAATGTGTATCTTGTTGTCAAATCTGAGTATTGTTACGTTTAATGATTGTCTCATTTTAATGTATTTCAATGGATGTTATTCTCGATGAAACAATACATTTTAAGTTATAGAATTGTTTATATACTAACTTGTGAAATGTTGTAACTATACTGTTATTTTGTGAGCATTTGACTTCCGTGGACTTATGTCAGTGGATGCAGGTATAGGTACCATTCCTCCAAGCAGAGGGGAAATATCACTTGGGAGAGGGGCTTGGTCGGTTAACCGGTAATGTGAACTATTTGAGTACACACACACTTCACCTTAGAGCGAGTATTAGAGTCAGTTGAATTAGATAAGTCATCCTTAGACATAGATTGGCATTAGGAGTCATGTCTTCTTCTGTACTTTTTAAGTGATGTTTATCTGTTAACTGCCTCATGGTATTAAGTTCATTACAATGGATTGTATTTGAATACAAGTAATTAGGCTATGTATGTATAGGTTTATACATCACCTATAACATGAAGGATATTAATAATATTATATTATTATTGCCTGTTAAAATAAATGCATATTAATATTATATAATAAATATATAAATATTAAAGTTAAAAATAATACATAAATATATATATTACTTAATGTAATAACATATATATATTTATATAAATTATTATAACTTTAATATTATATATATATATAATATTAATAGATTAATATGTATATTATTTGATAAATGAAGATCATTGTTTAATCATTTCTCATCATATATTTGGAAATCGAATGTTGCCAAGTATAATGGAAATCGACCTTATTTATTTTTATCATGGAATAAATTTGAAATAAACTGAGGCTTTCTAATGTTTAAAAAGGAAATATTTGATGCATCACTTAAGACTTTATAAAGTCAGTTAGAAAATATTTGTGAGTTTTTCCCGTGAATGAAAAATGGCGGAAGCTAGCCGCGCGACTGTGCAAGAGCGCTTCACCAGGAAGAACACATCTTCAGGGGGTGACGCAGCCGTGAGATATTTGTTGTAGCTTGTTTAAACCATGACTTTTTCTAGTAAGGCAAGTCATCTTCTTGTTGGCGCCGTTTTTTTTTTGGAATCACCTGTAAGTGGCGAATTTCAATGAATGGTTGAAAAATTCTGTTAATGCTGTCAATAACTCAAGTCAAATCATTACCAAATTGCTTAGTTAGGGCTTGGAGACCCGCTAAGTGCCTTTTGAATAAGTCTTCATTAATGTGTTGTCAATTTCTTGAGGAAATGCGTTGCTTTCTTGAGTCTATTTAAAGGCTTGCACTTGCTGCGAATTCTATCAATTCCTCACCAAGTTCATACGAATTCTGTATTTTGAGTGATATCATTATATTCTTTGAGTATCATACTGCTGTGAGTGCCCAATATTCTGTGTAGTATCATTCGCTGTGAGTGTCCAATATTCTGAGAGGTATCATTCGCTGTGAGTGTCCAATATTCCGAGAGGTGTCATTCGCTATGAGTGTGCAATATTCTGAGAAGTATCATATTGCTGAGAGTAACCTATATTCTGAGAAGAATTCGTCATTGCTGTGAGTAACCATCATTTGAGTAAAATCATCAATTTGCTATGTGTGAGCCAAATCCGGAAAGAGGGTTCTACTGTGAGAAAGGATAGGGAAAACTCTGCTACCTGAGTTACTACAGAAAGACCATCATCATCATCTGTGGAAAGCTTATTCCAGGCATGCATACTTTATTCTCATTTCATCTTAGATCTTTATGAAGTCATGCTAAATTAATGAAGTATTATTTTGCTCTTTACGACTTCAAACTTGTGAAGAAATGTTAGGCAAATGAATTATGATACTGTTGTATGGTGCTTGCATTAGAATGTCGAAAGGTGGCATTAAGTAAATAAGGTATATGTAATGCATGGTTGTTTAAAAGAGTATTTATCTGTCTTGAAAGGTGGACAATGCATTTAGTATTATAGCTTATTTGTATGATCTCTATATATGGAGAATATGATTGTACTAGTTACTAAATACTAGGATGGAAATGAAGGCACTAAGTCAAGTAATGAACCACAGCTCAAGTTAATAGGTTAACTTAGACAGCTTGAGGTACTCCTAGGATGAAGATATCCAATAAAGGAAGGGAATTTATGATTACTTGTTATGTTGTTTCATTTCTAGTAGTTTAGTTTGATGTAGGATGTCTGGGGTACGGATTATCCAGTGAAGGACAAAGACCTACGCGTAGTGTAAGATAGCCCTAAGTCAAATTAACCTTGAATAGTGTATATGATAGATGACCTTTATTCGAAGTATTGAATGAGAACACTTTGGCCAAAGTAGTGAAATGTACGACATCCACTTAGATGTGAGATAGTTGAGACTACACTGTCAGTTCATCATGATCCTTAAAGCAAGCTAGTTCGGGATTGTGAAATAGCAAGTTCTAGTTTTGTAGGACACACCACTATGCTCAGTCGGTAAATAGTATCGGTTACCCTACCAATCTCTTCGTTGAAGGGAGGGCCATCTATTGAATGGTAGATGTGCGGGGGACCGCATTAAAGTCCATGGTTGGCGGAAAAGCGCCCGAGTGATGTTTCTCCTCCTTACCAGGCTACTGAAGCACCGAGATTTGAAAGGCGGATTCGTGGACCTTCTTACCACTATTAGTTCAAAGGCTCAATCGAGCTATGTATGTATATTTTCTCTGATGTTCATTTGAAAAGAATAGTTTCGTCTTTTGAAATATGTTTTGTTTAAATGAAAGGAAAAAGATTTCATTTTATTAGTTAGCATGAATCTTATTTATTGTTAATGAAAAGGAAAGAGTTGTTTAAAATTTTAAATACTTTCTTATATGCATGTTATCTATGTTTTAAGTTGTTATTAAGAATTTTTTTTTTACGTAGAACCGGGTCGTTACAATGAAAATGTAGACCACCTTTTGCTACATGGCAATATAACCATCGAGTGCTGGCCCTTCTTTCTACAAAAGCTAGGGTGGCAAGGTTCCTTGATGTCAAAAATATACTCTCTTCCAAAGCTGGCCAAGATGACACCAAAAATTGTTATGGGTGGCACTGTGGACAACCACATCGGCAATGATCATTTGGCATATATGGAAGGAGCGTAACACATGCATTTTCAAGGACAAGGCTATGGACACAAAATCATTGACCAATAAAATAGAGATAGCCATCAATGGGTACCAAAATATGAGAGTTCGTAAGAAGAAAAAATGGAAATTCTCTAGCTAGGATAATAGTGTCCTCTCCAAATGTACACTCTTAAAATTACCCCCAAATCATAACCTTTCCAATCAAAATAGGCATACGGAATTCAAGAAGGCCAAATGATCTCTACTCCTCGTGGTTGATTAAATCTTAATTTTGACGATGCTGCTCAGGGGAACCCTAGAGCATCAAGTGCAGGCTTCATAATCCAAGATGAAAAAGGACACATGTGTTGGGTTGGAGCAGTCAAGCTACAAAATGGCATAATAATGTTGCAAAATGTGCTGCATTATTTGAAGGCCCCAAACTATGCATGGAGAAAGGTATTGAATTTGTAATGCCCTGTGCGTGAAGGGCTAAACCCTGACGAATGTCCTAATCCGTCGTGCTAGTAGGTGTGTACTTGATAACCAGATGGTGGGGCTCCACAGCTACGTGTCCATCGTGCTCGTGGCTTCTATGCCTTTGTAATGTCCCCTTTTTAGCATGATCTTGTTTTATGATGATTAGCCTATTACTTGGACTCTCGTAGGCTAGCAGGTATGGATAGGGGGTCTCAGTGGCAGATAATGGTGGATATTGGCATTTCCACCCCTTCAGTTTAGTGTTGGGCTCAGTGCAGGCCTTTGTAGTTCAGTGTTCGCCAGCTTCTGACAACATGTCAAAACATTGAGAATCGAGGGAGTTATGAATATTTTAGTGGTTAAGTCATTTAATATTATAAAATTATGATTTGACGTTATAATAATTAAAAGCCACTTAAAATATTATAAAATAATGACTTAAAGATTATTAAGTGAAAATCAAAATCACTTAAGTCATTTAAAAGGTACGCCCACTAGGTAAAGTGAAATAAAAGACTATTGAAGTAATTTAAATACAATTTAATGTATTTAAATGGCAAAGTGTGTGACTTCTTGATATGCGTGCCTTTTTGGAGATATAAGGGAAAATATGCAATCAGACCTCAGCTATTGATTATTTGACATTGCATCTTTGTATTTTCTCTGTGGTTTTTGTCTGAGGATAAGAGTTTCAGGAAATTCTTCAATGTTCTGTAATTGTGAGATTGAAATACTAGTTGAATGGTTGCTACTGAGGGAGCTTCATATAGGAGTTCATCTGTGCTTACATCTGAGTTTCTATTCAATTTTACCTGTTTACAATAAGGGGGAGGGCTTTTACATTTGGTATGCCATCTTCATCAGTTTTCTTGCTTTCAATAAAGAATCTTCAACATTCTTCGGAGGTCGTACTTTACATTGGGAGACGTGTTCATCTGGGAGAGGCGTGTGAAGGAGAAGGTTGAAATGCCTTCCTTTTGGGCCATCTCTTTGCTCCATCTTGGACACCTATCTTTCCCAGCAACATTTCTCCAGTTTTTGTGTGGGAGAAAGCAGATCCATAGCCTAGGCGTTACCATTTCTCAGTTTCAACATTTCTTGCTTGCCATGTATAGATTTGCTTTATTAAATTAATTTGGAGGTTTTCGGGTATGTGTATTGTTTAGAATCTATTTGTAGTAGTTGAATACTTCTTAATATGATGGCAGTTTGTTAGTTTTTGCTTTAATTTAAGTTCTGGCACCATTTTATGCTTGGCGCACCTCTCTACTTCTTGTCTAAAATTCTTCCAAAACCTTCAAAACACAAAAACAAGTCAGTAAATGTCAGTGGTTGAGCTGGAGCCAGTTGGGCTCTTCACAGCCTTCACCTTCGAGGTTGGTCACAAACCTCACCCTTAACACCTTGGGTAGTCGCCCTCACTACTAGGTCGGTCTTTTGGTGCAGTGGTTGGGCTACATTGGTATCAGAGCTTTGATCTTGCTAGCTTGGAGGGTTTAGAGTATTCATATGTAGGAAATGGAGAGAGGTAGAAGAGAAGGTTTTAGGCTAAGTCACAACATTCAAATTCAAATTCGAATTCGGCAACATTGAAATTCGGATGAAATTCAGCGAGGAAAAAATTCGAAAAGTATAAAATTCGGATCAAATTCGCCTTATGTAATTTTTTCTTTTTTTATAATAAATATAAGTAATATATCCATAAAATTGTTTAAATAGTTTAACATTTATAAATAGATTTGAAATCATTACAAAAAGATGACACATTTATAAAATATAAACCATAAGGAACATGTGAAATCACATTTGCGAATATGTTCTTTTCTCAAAAAGGTACAATAACAGTCAAGACTTTAGAACTTTAAAAAAGCTCCAAGTCATCAAGAGCACTTGGTTGAGATGCCAAATCATCATCATCTGTATCACTACTCAATTCATCATCTGCAAAGTCAGGCTCATCTACAACTGGCATTGCTATGTCTTCAAGATTTTGTTGTGAGGAAGAGTTCTTTGCTGATTTGTTCATGAACAATTTTAAATTGCTGCGAACATAGACAAGATCTCCCAACTTTCCAGACAACAATTTATTTCTTTTCTTGGAATGGATGTGGTCAAAGCAACTCCAGTTCCTCTCACAAGCTTATGAACTTGCTCCCTGACTCAAAATTCGAACAAAAAACTCTTGTAGCTCAGGAGTTTGTCCTACATAGTCCAACCACCATTTATATCCAGGTATACGTGCCAAGTCATATTTGGCTGTTGCCATTCCAAACATCCTTTCTCCTTTCTTGTATTCCCAACATTGATCTCTGATTAGTGCTGAAATTGTTGCATTTGATGCATACTTTTGAATGGCTTCAAAAAACCCTCCCATAATTTCATAATCACCTTTTCTATTAATAGAAAACAACTTAGGCTCCAAAAAACAAGCTGCTGCATGTAAAGGTGTGTGCATCATTTTCCATCTACAATCAATTGTTTCCCATATCTCCATATATTTCGCTTCTACATTATTTAGTGCTTTTTCAATAGATTCCTTACAATGGTCCATGCTTTCATAAAGCATGCCAAGGCAAGGAGTGTCACCATCAACCATATGAAACACGTCAACAATTGGTTCACATATAAGCAAAAATTTTGCTACACTTTCCCAGAAATTGCTGTTTAGAATGATTTGCTCTATGTTCTTCCTTTTAGGACCTTTTGAAAGCACAAAATTTTCCCATTGATTGGAACAAATAACAGCCCTTAAAGCTGCTTTTTCTTCAACCACTCTTTTCAAAGATATAAAATGATGCAAATCTTGTTTCACAAGGCCTCAACAACTCCCTGGATGCATGCTGCCTATAAAGACTCAATGTGAGACGATGATTTCGTATGAAATTTGCAATTGCTCTCCCTCTATGAATAACTTCATGTACCCATGGGAATTTAGCCAAGTCATGAAGCAACAAATCAAGACAATGAGCTGCACACGGGCTCCAATATATTTTTGGGTACTTCTCTGTAATCAGTTTCCCAGCTCCCACACAATTTGCTGCACTATCAGTTACCACTTGAACCACATTTTCCACCCCTACTTCAAAAATGGCTTGCTCTAATATTTGGAAAATATACTCAGAAGTTTTCTTGTGGTTCATGGTGTCAATCACTTTCAAGAACACAACACCATCAGGAGAAGATACCAAAACATTAATCAATGGCCTTTGACATATATCTGACCATCCATCACTCAATATAGTGCAACCTGTTTCATTCCAAGAGGCATTGACATCAGCTAATTTCTTAGTCACTCTATCTATTGACCTCTGCAAAAGAGTTGTCCTGAAAGCCTCTGAAGTTGGGGGTGTGTACCCTTTGCCAAACTCTGCAACTTTCTGAATTGCATTATGAAAATGTGGATTCTTTGCAACATTGAATGGAATAGCGCTTGAGTAAAACAAATCAGCTAATGCATCATCCACCTGTTGTTTCTCTACTGGTTTCCAAAAGCTGTTCAATGTTCCACTCTCTTTTGATTTACTCACATGCCCAGGGAAGGTGGAAGAGGAAGACATGATAGATGTTGTGTGTTTAGACTGAGACATATCCTCTTGAATTCTCTGTTTTTTTTGTGCATTCTTCATCTTTGCTACAATTGAAGAGGATTGTTCTTTTTCTAAAGCAGCTCTCATTTCTGGGGTAATGTTTGGACATGCTTCAACACCTCCTCCTGCACCCGCTGAAATACCAAGTAAATGGTTCATTGCCCTTGTCAAGCCTCCAGTAAAAAGTTTCTAACACTTGTTGCATGTGAGACTTGTACCATTGCGATGAACATATTTCCATGCCTCGGCAGTTGATTTCTGAGGAGCCATTAGTAACAATTTGTATGTTTTAAAGACAATACGAATTTTATTTTTGAAAACATAAAATCAAAATATATTAATTTTGTCATTCTACTTCAAAATTTTAAATAAGAAATACTAAATTTTATTTTATACAACATAAAAATAAAATATTTTAATTTAAAAACAAAATATAACACTATATTTTAAAGCATAAAATAAAGAATATAGTATTTTTTGATTTTAATTTTAATTATTAAAACTAAAAGCATAGAATAAATATATATTAACTTTTTATTTTAAATTTTTAAAAACAAAATAAAGTTGCTGCATCTTTTTTTAGTTTAATTTTAATAAACTGAATACTGAAAGTTGAAACTAAGATAATATTAAATTTACATATATTAAATATTAATTTATTAGTATAAATCTAATACAAATAAAATATTTAATATTTCATATTTTATAAAATATTAAAGACCTAATATTAAATATATATAAAATAATACAATATTAAAAAAATTAATTTAAATCTAGTGAATAACTCAGTATTAAATCTAATATTAATAAAATAATAAAAAACTAAAACAAATATTATATCTAATATTAATAAAATAATAAAACCTAATATTAATAAAATAAAAATTAAAAAAGCTAATATAAACAAGTTACAAAATAATAAAATATTAAATGAAAATCTATGAAAACAAAACAAAATAAGCAATAGATTTTTCGTGAATTTTATAAAATACAATATAAACAAAATAAACGAACCCTAGATTTTTCGTGAATAAATAATATTAAAAATATGCCTACCTTTCAAGTCTGAATTTCTGAAGATGCAGACGCGATTAAGTTGCATGGTCGGCAGCTTGATCTTGGACAATAGAAACCCGAGCTTGCTTGCTAAACGTTTTTTGTAGAGAGGTGCTTTGTCGGCGACTAAATGAAACTCGAGCTTGGTCGGCAACTGAATGAAACACCTGTGAAATCTTGCGAAAACAATTGAATGCCTCCTGTTCGCGTGTTCCTCTGTTGGCTCGTCGTGACTCACATTTATAAAAAAATCCCGTCGAAAACCCTAAAACGGCTACTCTTTTTGAGTTTATTTTTTAATAAATTTACATCCTTACGAATTTTAACGATTTTTTTTTTTTCCCAGAAATTCGACGAATTCCGAATTTCATGCCGAAAATTCGGCGAATAATGTGACTTAGGTTTTAGGAGACATGATCTCTTGCACACTTATGTCTTGGTAGAAGTGGAGGTTTTAGTTGTAATATGCTCGTGGTTGATTAAATCTTAATTTTGACGATGTTGCTCGGGGGAACCCCAGAGCATCAGGTGCGGGCTTCATAATCCAGGATGAAAAAGGACACATGTGTTGGGTTGGAGCGGTCAAGCTACAAAATGGCATAACAATGATGCAAAATTTTCTGCATTATTTGAAGGCCCCAAACTATGCGTGTAGAAAGGTATTGAATCCATCGCCATTGAAGGCTATTCCTTGATAACCGTTTGGGCCATAGTAATTGAAAAAGTTTCAAACTAGAGGCTTGCAATGTGGGCTGAACAAATTCAGAAGCTACTTGGTAAGATAGGTGAGTACACAATCAAACACATCTACAAAGAGGCTAACACGACGATTGCCTACCTCTCCAACTTGGCGATTGAACAAAATGAAAGCTCCAAGATACCTTGCAACATTGAGGATTAGAAAGATTTGGCTAATATCCTCAGTACAGATTCAAAACAGGCAAGAGAAGACTCGATATGGTGGATTGGCGACATGAAACCATCCAAGACACAACAAGCATACATGTCTATACATAGGGAAGGAAAGCAAAAGTCGAGGGAATCATGCAACAAGATTCAGAGGATGATTATGAGGACAATTTGGGGCTGGAACGATCTGCACCCCGTACCCAAATGCGGAACACATGAGGGATGACACAAAGCTTAAATAGAAGTGAATGGCATGAAGTTGAAGCACAAAAGCGAGATGGCGAGGTTCATTTCCATCAAAGGCTGTGATTGCAAGTGCAATCAACACAATCTTAAAGACTAGTTAAGAGAGGTCTTTGTGATTTAGACAAAAGCCGAGGAGGCCACGATTTGTATGATTATCAGAGAGAAGCACTTGTCCCATGCACACGTCCATAACATTGAGATTCTAGAGAAGTTCTATATAACATATTCAAGACATCAGGATATTTCGATAGGGGCGAGTGAGCAATCAATAGGTTGGTGGCTCTTGCACACAGGTTTGAAGCATCAAAAGCTATCTCGAGGGTGAGCAAAGACCCAAAAGAAGGATTGATTGGGGATGACATATGTACACTAGTGGCAAGGTAGATGGAGGATATGAAAGGCAAGAAATAGTATGCAAACATACGCCTTTTTCATGGGGCATAATATAGATCTCTTCTCACCCACTCAGATCGAAAGGCTACAAGAGATCATTGAAGGCATTCGCATCATGATCTTCACCCTTGGCTGACGGGAAGATAATGCAATGAATTTTCTTTTTATATATTTAATATAATGGGAGCTGCCCCCTTAGGCAGCAATTTGCTAAAATAAAAAAATAGTTCCAAAGTAAAATAAAATAATTTTTAAGAAATAAAATAGCTACAAATTGATATCTCTTGGCATTTTTCAGATAGATGTACTTAAGATATCTATACTAGTGGATTTGCACACCTATTTTGTGATATTGGGTTTTCATATGCCCATTATGTGATTTCATGTTTTCGTAGCACACTCATTCTATGATTTTATGTTTTGGCACATGCCCATTCTATGATTTCATGTTTTTGCAGACACCTGTTTTATGATTTCTGTAAATGCTAGAATTAATCCTATCAGATTTATTAGAGAAAGATCTTTAAATTCTGAAGTGTGATGTCAATACTGTTTTGGTTGAAAGTCTTTCTAAATTTCTAAGATAAATGCTCCTCACTTGAATGTCGATCCTCACAGGTAAACATATATAGATTTTGATATTTCCCAAATGAAGAAAGAGTTGATATAAATATCAATTTGGGAGACACGTCCCATGAGCGGACGTGTCCCTTTATTTGATATTCTATCTCTAACTAACAGTCCGCTTCCAATCGGTGTTAGACTTCTTAATCATCGATCATCTTTTAGAAGTTTGATCTGAAATATATAAATAAATCGGAAATGGTAAAGTACGATCTGAGCAATGATATTTGATTTTATTTATTTATATCTTTCAATGCAGATCAAAAATCTCTACTTATGATTTTGAGAGTTCGATACAAATGATGATAATGCATAATCTGCAATCATCATTTATCTGACCGATGCTATTTATTTTCAACACTCCCTCTTAGCTAGGGAAGATAACTTTAATCAAGTATATAGTGATATCACCTTACTCGTGATATCAGAAGATATGGAATGCTTCAGAAAACAAATGTCAAGTCACATGACATTCTTCATAACACATCTTCATTATGGTATGTGCATTGACATCAAGTTTCATGATGTCTACCATAATAACTCATGGCATATCCATGGATATATTTATCCACCATGATTATCTCATAAGGATCATAATGATCTTCAACTGATATCAAGTCTCATAATATCTATCAAAAATGTCCAAGAGATACTATCATGACATGTCCACAGATATCAAGTCACATGATATCTATCATAATAGTTCAATTCATCATTGTAGAGTCGTCACTTTACAATGTCACATACAAGTGTTCATTATTAGAAAGATCGTCACCTTTCAAAAATGTACACAGGGGGAGAGGGCCCATAAAGTCATGGAGTCACACACATGACAAAAGAGTTTACACATTAAACATCTTTAACTATATTAGTACAACTTTTAAACAATTTGAATCATGATATCAAATTACATTTCAACCATACCAAGTTTCTTCCTGAAGTGTTCAACCTTGACTTTGGAGAGAGGTTTGGTGATAATGTCTGCTGTTTGATCATTTGTACTAATATACTCCAACTGGATCACATTCCTTTCTACCATGTCTCTTACATAATGGTAGGGGATCTCAATATGCTTAGATCTATCATGGAATACTGGATTTACAGAGAGTTTAATGCAGCTCTGATTATCACAATGGATGATAGTAGGATTCAAGGGTTCACCAAAGAGTCCCACAAGCAATTTCCGGAGCCATACTGCTTCTCTTGCCCCCATAGAGGCTGCAATGTATTCAGCTTCTGTCGAGCTTTGTGCTATTGAAGGCTGTTTTTTGCTGATCCAAGAGATCATAGCCGATCCTAAATTGAAGCAACATCTTGATGTGCTTTTCTGATCGGTTACACTTCCAGCCCAATCTGAATCAGAGTATCCATGTAAATCTAGTTGGTCATTTTTGTAATGAAGACCATATCCAATAGTGCCTTGAAGATATCTCAATATGTGCTTCATAGCAACAAGGTGAATTTCCTTTGGTTCACACATGTACTGGCTTAGAGCATTCAGTGCATAGCAGATATCACGTCTGGTGTTAAACAGGTACATCAATGATTTAATTATCTGTCTATATAAAGTGGGATCTACAAACTTAGACTTTGCTGCTGCTTCTTTTAGTTTGTGTAGGTTGGTTTCCATAGGTGTAGACATGGGTCTACAATCCAACATCCCAAATCTTTTTAGAATATCAACAATATACTTCCCTTGATTTAGTATGATGCCATCTGATTTCTGCCAGACTTCTAAACCCAGGAAGTAATGTAGAATGCCCAAGTCTTTCATGTCAAATTCTGAAGTTAGATCCTTCTTGCCTTGAGCAATGAGGTGATCTTCTCCTGTTATCAGCAGGTCATCAACATATAAAATAATTATTAGCATATCACCTTTAATTACTTTAAAATAAAGATTTGGGTCTGCATCATATTTGGAAAATCCCAGTCCCAAGAGATAGCTGTCAATTCTTTCATACCAGGCCTCGGGGCCTGTTTAAGTCCATATAGCGCTTTCTTTAGTCTGCATACATGTGAGTCTGGTTTATGTATCACAAAACCTTCAGGCTGTTCTAGATAGACTTCCTCTTCAATGGTCCCATTCAGGAAGGCAGTTTTCACATCCATTTGATAGATCTTCCAGCCTTTAGCTGCTACAATGGCTATCATTGCTCTCACAGATGTGTATCGGGCAACAGGTGCAAATGTTTCTTCATAATCAATGCCTTCCTTTTGTGAAAAACCTCTGGCCACAAAACGTGCCTTATGTTTTTCTATACTGCCATCAGCAGCATGTTTGATTTTGAAGAGCCATTTAGAAGAGACAACATATTTCTCTTTTGGTCTAGGCACTATATCCCATACATAATTTTTAAAAATGGACTGATACCCTTCCGTCATTGCATCCTTCCATACGTGATGTCTGAAAGCTTCTGTAACATTGGTGGAATTTGAATTTATGATATCATTTATTAGAGCAACATAACTTGAGAACCTTTTGGGTCTCTTACTTTCCCTAAAGGTTCCTTTGGGTGCTGCATGATTCTCAGCTTCTTTGATCATCTTCTTGCCATTGTCATTTGGATTCTCTTCTGAAGCAGATTGAAATTCACTTGTTATTTCCTTAGGATACTCTCTCTGAATCTTAGGAGTAGGTTCCACTTTTGAGACTCTAAGGGAAATATGAATTTCTATCTCAGTTGAACTCCTTGCCCTTTTGAATGCAATTTCTTCTTCAAAGATGACATCTTTGCTCAATTCAATTTGTTTCTGCACGGGTATGAATATCTTGTAGGCTTTAGAGGTTTCACTATATCCCACAAATACCCCTTTCTTTCCGGAAGGTTCTAGTTTGAATCTCTTTTCTTTAGGCACATGAATATAGATTGGGGAACCAAAAATCCTTAAGTGACTAATGTCAGGTTTTATGCCAATAAATGCTTCTTCAGGAGTTTTGTTATCTGGATGAGAATGTGGACATCTATTTTGGATGTAGACAATAGTTCTAGAGGCTTCTGCCCAAAATGAGGTTTCTATGTTCTAGTCAAGTAACATTGCTTTTGTAGCTTCTACAATGGTTCTATTTTTTCTTTCAGCAACACCATTTTGTTGAGGGTTGTAGGCTACTGTAAACTCCCTCTTAATCCCAACATTCATGCAAAATTCCTTAAAGATTTCAGAGGTGTATTCTTTCCCATTGTTTGTCCTTAGAATTTTGATTTTCTTCCCAGAGAAGTTTTCAGTAAGAGCTTTGAACTCCTTGAAGTTTTAAGGATTTCTATTGACTCTTTACATTTAAGAAAATAAATCCAGGTCTTCCTAGAGAAGTCATCTATAAATATTACATAGTATAGGAAGCCTGCCATGGAGGGTATTGACATGGGTCCACATAAATCAGAGTGAACTAGTTCTAGCACATTTTTGGTTTTACTCAAGTTGTTGTGAAAGGATCCCTTTGTATTCTTTCCTAGGGCACACCCTTTACAAGCTCCTTCATGAGTTGGTTTTAACTTAGGCAATCCTGTTACTAGTTTTTCCACAGATGGTAGGGCACGGAAATGAAGGTGTCCTAATCTTCGATGCCAAATTTCATTTGAATTAGAAGTTTCAAAGGTAAGGGCTTGCTTGATGTCCGTGCATAGTTTGTAAAGATACCCTTGTCTTAAACCTATGGTTTGAGCTTTCTTTATAGTGTTGTTTTTAGGCCATGCTAGAACTTTCCCGTCCATAAAGGTAACCCTATATCCATTGTCTTCAAGAGCAGAGATGGATATTAGATTCCTCTTTATTCCTGGCACAAATTGGACTCCAGTGAGTTGTAGGGAGAGACCAGATTTCAGTTTGATGGAGCAAGTTCCCACCCCTCTTACAGGATGTGCAAAATCATCCCCAATAGTTACTTCTTCATCAATTTCTTCAGACATAGTGTCTAGGTGTTCTCTGAACCCTGTGATGTGCCTTGATGAACCACTATCAATTACCCAGTTGTTGATATTGTTAGATACTTGACTTGATAATGCTGAATAGAATACAAATTTCTCATAGTCATAGTCTGTATTTGATTTTCCTATTTTAGCAAAAGATGCTTGTTGTTTTGTTCTATCAGGGCACTTCATTGCATAGTGCCCATATTGATCACATCCTAAGTTATCGGGTTCGGCCCTGGGAGGCCCGGGTTCGATTCGGGTTCGATCCGGGTTCGAAATTCGGGTCCGGTTCGCCCTAATTCGCCCAGGGTTCGAAAATCTGCCTGTGGGTTCGAACCGGGTTCGGAACCCGGACTGTGGGTTCGACCAGGGTTCGAAAAATTCGAATCCGGTTCGAACCCGGGTAGAATTGAGCGCCCAGGCGGACGGAAAAGCAGAAATTTGAATTTTTTTAATAATATTTTGAGTCTTTGTTGACTTTTTAGTATTTTTTTATTCTTTCTAACCCTAATATGTGCCTCTAAAACATGAAATAGGTAAAGTGATAGTCATTTACCAATTTGTGAATGAAAAAAAAAGATCTTTTGCCTCCATTGCTGAACTTTCTCTTTTGCTTGCACAAGCTTGAATAGACTTGAAGATCTTTTATGTTTGAACTTCGATGATTTGAGTATAAAATGGCGGTGTACTTTTCATTTTTGCTATGTTATTTAACTATTAATATGGTGGTGTATTCTGAACTTAATTACTGCTGCAAATCTGTCTATATTTCTGATTTTTATATGTTTTTGTATTACCGAACCCAAAACGAACCCAAATCGAACCCAAATCAAAAAAAAAAAAATCCCGAACCGGCGAACCGGGTTCTCGAACCCGAACCCAAACCCAAAACCGAACCGGTAACTTAGATCACATCTAAAACATTGTACTTGAGAGATGTCTTTCTTCTTCTTGAATGATCCTTTTCCATAAGAATTTCTCTTTCTCTTAAATGATCCTTTCCCATAAGAGTTCTTCTTACCCCTTTTATTAGATGTTGTGTTGAGCACATGAATGTCCTCATTTATGGACTTTTGTTTGTTTTCTTTTGTTGAGAGTCTTGTTTCCTCTTGTAAGCAGTCTGTTCTCAGCCTATAAAATTTGGGGAGTTTAGATCTCACACTTATTCCTTGAACAAATGACTCCCATGAGTTTGGTAGGCCTCCTAGGGCTATTAGTGTTAACTCTTTGCTATCAATTTGATATCCAATTGTTGATAATTGATCCCTTAGTTCAGTGATCCTCATGAAGTATGCATTAATAGATTCTCTTTTGTTTATTTGAATATTGTTGAGTTGCCTTTTTAATGCAAGAGTCCTATTGGTGTTGTTTATTTCAAGGTGCTCTCAAGGGATTTGAACATTAGATATGCAGTTTCATGTTTTGCTAGAATGGGTACTATATGGTCCCTAACTGCATCTACTAAAATTTTCATGGCCTTTTCATTGTTCTCAATCCATTGAGTTTTCTCTGGATCATCCTCTCGTTCTCTCTTGTTTTCTTTGACAAATGAGTCTAACTTATTTTCTTTTAGAATCATCATGATTCTGAATTTCCATGATGTGAAGTTGTTTGCTCCTTCAAGACGGTCTTCAAATCTGATCACACTTGACATTATGAAGAATGTGATGTGAATTCGATTTCTTAAAGATATGATTTTTCTAAGTAATCTGATATCTAGATTTGATTCGGATTTTCTCAATTTGGCTCTGATACCATGTAAATGCTAGAATTAATCCTATCAGATTTATTAGAGAAAGATCTTTAAATTCTGAAGAGTGATGTGAATACTGTTTTGGTTGAAAGTCTTTCTAAATTTCTACGATAAATGTTCCTCACTTGAATGTCGATCCTCACAGGTAAACATATATAGATTTCGATATTTCCCAAATGAAGAAAGAGTTGATATAAATATCAATTTGGGAGACACGTCCCATGAGCGGACGTGTCCCTTTATTTAATATTCTATCTCTAACTAACAGTCCGCTTCCAATCGGTGTTAGACTTCTTAATCATGGATCATCTTTTAGAAGTTTGATCTGAAATAAATAAATAAATCGGAAATGGTAAAGTACGATCTGAGCAATGATATTCAATTTTATTTATTTATATCTTTCAATGCAGATCAAAAATCTCTACTTATGATTTTGAGAGTTCGATACAAATGATGATAATGCATAATCTGCAATCATCATTTATCTGACCGATGCTATCTATTTTCAACAATTTCATTTTGTGCAGTATACACATTCTATAATTTCATGATTTAGCACCACCACATTCCATGTCATGTATTTACTTGTGCTACGCCCATTCCATGATGACATGTATTTGTGTCACACCCAATCCATGATCTCATGTATTTACACCACACATTCTGCAATTTCATATTTTTGCACACACCATTCCACAATTTAATTGTTTTGGCACATCCCATTTATGATTATATGTTTTTTCACACATATTTTGTGATTTTGTGTTTTTGCAGTGCATGAATGCTTTTGTGTTTATATATTTTTAATTGATAAATTTTCCATTCTGCCAACAGTTGAGTAATAAACCAGTATGATTGCTTCTGCTAAAAACCATGTGAATTTTTTTCTGAATCAATGTTTTAGATCAATCTCCATGATCCATAATCAGGAAGAGGAAGAAAATGATAGAATCATAGAATTTGATCTGAAACTTTGATTCAAAAATACTATCAGTATGTGGGTTTATTTCTACAACAAGAATTTCTAGATTAAGGTATGCATTTGTAGACTTTTGCATTGAAACCTGGCCTCCTGACCATTTAACAGGTGCCTCTTTGTTGAACATATTGAGACAAACAAATCTGTTCTGCTATCAGTATGTGGGCTTATATTTGGGACACGAATTTTCTAGATTAAGGTATAATCTCAAATTAGTATTTGGGAGATGAATCTCTTTATCTATGTTATTCCTTCAAATAATGTTAAATTAAATTTTATTGTTGGCTTGATCAACACCTTATCGAGCTGTTTGAGGGCTGTTGAAGTTTACTTCCTCACATTTCCTGTGTGTATGGATTTACATCTTCTGGCTATTTTGTTTCTTGCTAATAGCATTAGCTTGATTTGTTATGTTAGGAATTCATTTAATTGGACAGTGGCCTAAATGAGCATTAGAACTTTTAACTAGGTTTCATGTACTTACTCTTGCAAACCTGTTGATTTAGTGATCATCAGCTGGCAAAACATTGGACAATCAGCTGGCACAACTCCCGATTTTTCAAAAATCGTTTGGAAAAGAGGCTTAGAAACAATTTTTGTAGAAAAAACCCTCAAAAACTTTGAAAGATTTTCAAAATTCTGTGTAAATTTTTGAAGATTTTTTTTGAAAACTCTATACAAATTTTTATTTTCCAAGAAAATTGTCAAAACTGGCTCAAAATAATACTTTTTCTTCAAGCTGCCATCAGAAAATTAAAAATTCACCTCGAACCCAGAAAAAGACAAAAAAATGCCTTCTCAAACGAACTGGTTTGAAGCGCCCAGGAACAAAGCTAACTCTAAAAATGTGTGTTAGATGAAAGCCCATATTAAAACGTGTGCAAAAATACTCAGAAAATCGCATGAATGGAAAATCTCAAACGCGGGTTTGGAAAATGATGCTTTGAAAGCCCGCACCCAGAAAAATGCCGTCATAATACGCCAAAAACTTTTAGGTTGCGGCCAGAAATCATGAATTCATGCGGCCAAAAAAGAGATCCAAATCGTGCCCAGATGAAGGTAAACCTGCGGCTCAGAAAAGAAGAAAATCGCGTGGCCTGAGGCCAGTAGAAGTCGCACCAGAAAACTTCTTCACAATCACGATTTTGGAGTAAAGAGGATGTGAAATCGTGCCCTGAAAGAACCACAAAACTTCAAGACGATGCGCCACCAAATCCTTTATTATGGATTTTTGCCCAGAAGAATGCAAAAAGACTCCTGATTTTTATTGAAAATAGGCCAAAAAACAAATCGCGATTTTCATGATAAATGCCCTAGAAAAAAAAAAACGTCCAAAAAACTTAGACGAAAAAACCCGCGTTTCTCCTGAACAAAACCTCGAATTTTCACTAAAAAAATCGCGATTTTAGATACAAAATAGTCTGTGATTTTTCAATTTGAAACCCTTCGAAAATTTTAGTCAGATTAAACTCCGCTAACCAAGCTCAAACACGAGCTTTGATACCATGTTGATTTAGTAAATAATTAGAGTATTTTTATTAAAGAAGAGCCTTGTTCTTATAGATTTTACAAACCCTACAAATTAGGGAGAAGATTTAGTTAATTGAAAGAGTTAACTAAACGTGATTGAAAGATAGACAAACAGTTAATTGAAACAAACTAAAGCTAACTAAAGACTTAAATAATGCTAAGATGATCATTAATATTACATTTAATATTTAATAAAACCCAATCCTTAGAACAAGGATTTATTATCTACTTCTTTTTTTCTTGCCAACTTTTATTGTAACATGCATTTCGTGACATCTTTTTTGATCAATAAATGAGGGTTTTATTCATATATAAAAGCAACCATATACAAAATACTAAACGGGTGTATATACCATAGTAACGAGACTAGGACTCGGCTCAGACTTGGCTAGGGTGACTAGACTCGGGACTCGGACTTGGCACAAACTTGGCAGAATGAAAAAAAGTTGAAAAAAACCTAGAAATTTAGAGATTTTTAAGGATTTAAAATTTGTTCCAAGCACCTTTTATTGAATACAACACAAATAAAAGCAAATTTGATCACATACACAAGTATACAACGATCACATAAGTATAAAGTACACAAATTGTAGTTGCGCTGCTGAAGGAAATAGCATACTTAGATATATAAAACTAGTCAAATGTATACAAAAGTCATGGAATATGAAATCCATAACATCAGATGTTCCATACAAATATGAAATATCAAAACAATAGCTATAACTCTATGATTCTATGGCATAGTGGAGCCAACATCCTTCCTACGAAGGCGTTTAAGGGTCTTGGATGATGTTGCAGCTGCAGCCATAGTCTCTGCCTCTGTCAGACTTTCCATGCCACTCTCACCAACAACAGCTATGTCTCCTCGTGCTCTAGCCTCCTCCTCAGCCATGGCTACAACCTCAGCCTCTCTCTCTGCTTGGTCCACCCAATCAAGGACCTCGTCACTAAAGACTGCATCTGTAGCCTCAGTGGTCCACTCAGACTGTGGATCAACCTCATCTAAATTGATCGGGGTGTTGTTGTGGTCAAAAAACTTCCTGTATCTGAGCCGAAGGTTGTAATGAACATAGACCAAGTCATTCATCCTCTCCACTATCAATCTATTGCGCTTCTTGGAGTGTATGTGCTCAAACATACTCCAATTGCGCTCACAACCAGATGAACTGCATGGCTGGCTCAATAGATGAATGGCAATATTTTGCAAGTTCCTTGTATCAGAACCAAACAACTCCCACCATCTATCTGAGATGAGAAAAAGAAACAAAATCAATCTCATTTCAAGTTTCAAGTTCAACATTTAATAATAAAATACAATATAAAAAGATGACAATTATGCCCTTAAATATATTTTTACTTGGTAGTAATGTTGTCCTACTGTCTTTGCTCATTTGACGTGCAAAGAAGTCTCCTTGTGCCTTAGTGAAGACATCTATCTCCTGCACTATCTGTGTAGTAACAACGGGCAACATCCGCTCTATCGTTGAGTAGAGGCCAATAAGAATTTCTCTATCTCCACGGATATCACGGCGGAATTGGAAAGCCGGATTTAGGAAACATGCGGCTGCATGGATGGGCCTATGAAGTTGGTTTTTCCATCTCTTATCAATGATCTCCCAAATGGGACGATACTTCTCCTCAACTCGACCATAGATTGATCTAATGGCCTCTTTGGCCCTATCCATGCCCTCATATATGTAGCCCATTGCAGGCTTCTCCCCATCTGCAACTCATAGGAGAACTAGCAAGGGCTCAATAAACTGCAAAGTGCAAACATGTTTCACAAATAAGTGTGAATGAAAATAAACAAATAAAAGATATGATTAAAAATTAAAACATAATAAAGAATTAAATTTTACCTTCACAATTTCCTCCACTGGTGTCCAAAACCCTTGCTCATCAAAAATGCAATCAACCACACCAATCCCTGCAGTGCTTGTAGAAAAGGATGAGGAAGACCACTCCTCACCAACAAACATGCGCCTTAAAGCTGCCTTTGACTGAAGCAAGGATTGCAACGTGATAAAATTTGTTGCAAACCTAGTGATGCCAGGATGAGACAACTCCCTCAACCCCGTGTATTGCCTCATAAGGTTAAGCACCCATGTGTGATTGTATATAAATTTGCAAATGTTTCTTGCTGCATCAACACATGTTTTGATCCATGGGAGCTTTCCAAGATCCTCCATCATGAGGTCAATGCAACGGGCGGCACATGGAGTCCAAAATATAGTAGGGTGCCTCTCCATCAATAATCTACCAGTAGCAACATAATTTACTGCATTATCTGTCACCACTTGCACTACATTGTCCTCCCCCACATCAGCTATCACCTCCTCTATAGCCTCACATAGATATGTGGCATTTTTGAATTGGGCAGAAGCATCAATGGACTTAATGAAGACGGTGTCACCTGAAAGAATAAGCAAAACCAATTATTCAATAAATTAAAAAACAAAAATCAGCCATATTAAATTATTAATCACTAAATCAAATTCAAATTTCAATGCATTGAGGGAAGTACAATTACTTCTAGAGGACACTAGAAAATTAAGCAACATCCTATTTTTCCTATCGGTCCAACCATCAGTCATGATGGTGCAACCAATCCTCCTCCACTGCATGCGCTGCTCCTCTAATTGTGCTTTCACATCCGCCACTTTTTGAGTCAAAAGTGGGCCCTTTAATTCATCTTCAGAAGGGGCTTTGAACCCCGGCCCACAAATGGTTATGGCATCAACCATGTTTTGCCAAAAATGTGACCTAAAACATGTCATAAAAAAATTAATAAGTTACTTACATAAGTATTGTAAAATGAAAAGTTTTAAGATTTTAACTGCACTAAATTTGAATTTGATAATGAGATACATCTAGATTCTAAAATAATAAAATTTAAATATAAATTTTAAAACAATTAAACGAAAAAGAATTACCTGGCTACATGGAAGGGAATGGTGCAGTAGTACCAAAAGTCTGTAATTGTCTTTTTTGTTGCATCATGTGTGTCCTTGCTCCAACCCATGCTCTCAAGCGATGGTTGGGAACCAGGAGTAGTGTGTGGTACAAAATATGAGTCCACCCTAGATTTACGAACTCTAGGGCCAATGCTAATATTGCCACTACCACTAGTAGTACTAGCGCCACAAGCACTAGGCATATGCACAGGGATAGTTGGTGCAGAAGCAGTAGCACTAGCACTAGGACGGTACAGAGGCATGGAAGAAGCATCTCCAACAGCACCAAGTCCTTGTCCAACTTCCAAACTCACCAATTCTTGCTTCTGTCTCTTTTTCATTTCTTTTTGCAATTCAAAAGTTTCTAATTGCACCTGCACTTCACGAACAGCCTCAGGAGGTGCTATAGGGCAGCCCACTGCATCATGGATGGGTATGCGTGCAATATGATATTTTAATCTATTTATGCCTCCATGATATATTGTTTTGCAGTATTTACATTTTGCTTCTCCTTTTTTCATTCCGGGAAAGATTTCAGCATGTTTCCAAGCAGGGTCTTTTCTGCCTGGGGTTTGAGACATAGTGAAAATAATAATATGTTTTGATTTGCAAATGAATGTGGCTGCAATAACAAGTAGGGTTTATAAAATTATTTAAGTTGCAAGTAGGGTTTGTAAAAAAAAAATGCAAACTAAAAAAAACAATGATTTTTCAAATTACAATGAATTATTTGTTAAAAAAACACAAAAAAACCAATAAAAATCAAACTTACCTCTTATATTTGGCTTGGAATGCAATGCAAACTCCTCCCAATCACTAGTAATGAGCTCTCAATGCACCTCCTTGCTGGTATGAAGCTTCCCAAATGATATATGGCCCTGTATTTGTCTTCAACAGCTTGCTGGTTGCCCTCTCTTCTCCTCCTATTTTTCCTCACAACTCTCTCTTCTCCTCCTATTTTGCCAAATGAATGAAATGAGGTTGCTTTTAGGGTTGGGGAGATAATATAAGAAAAAAAAAAACAAATTTTAAAGTCAATTTTATGTTTTTTTATTGACTTTTCATTTTGCTGTCGCCGGCTGTGTCCAGGGCTCGGGACTCTTCGGGAAGCGGCGACTCCTGCCAGGACTCGGCAGGACTTGGCCACTCCCGGGTCTGAGCTCCCAAGACCCGGCTAGGGGTGCTCGGCTTAGGACTCCCGAGTTCTGGCGAGTCCAGTAACTATGGTATATACACACCATCAAAACAAGTACTTCAACCCATATACCCCAAAGCAGCGAAGTCATTCAAAACTAACTCACCCAAGTGGGACCCCCACAATAGTCCACCAACATAAAAAAAACATCGACATGAAAATCTTTACACTGCAAAATCTGCAAACAAAACAAGGACAGGGAGAAATTTGAAGACATCACGTGGCATTAAGGCTGAGACTGGACAAATAAAAGCCCTCAATCAATTCACTGGGGAGAAAGGCCAATCACACACATCAGGCAGTAAAGGGCAATCCTTATTGGTTACATCCCTTATATTGCAATGATAAAAGACATCACCACCTTAGCCCAAAAAATCCAAATGAAAAAGAGTAAAAAAGTTAAAAGGACCAAGAACCTATAGAAGGCAATCATTTGGTTTTTCCTGCTGGCAAGATGGGGGAAAAATTACTCCAAGCTTTAGGCTTGTTGCTAATTTCTGCCGAGAAGGGGAACTGCTCAATTATAACATTGACCAAAAAATTTGCTGGCTTATTACCTATGTTCCATGGAGTCTTGTGGATGTGCGGACCAAGGGTCTAGATTTGGGGACAGTGGTAGGATGGTGGCAGGTGGGGATTTGGGGGCTCAACAGGATTGAGGGGCAGTGGCCCTTTGTGGGGTCTGGGGGCAATGCCTCTAGTGTGTTCCCTATCGTATTATAGGGCAGTTTGAGGGGTAGAGCCCTCACCAACAAGCCCAAATTAAGGCCTTAGAAACCACACAAACCTTCATGGTGCATGCCATTTTCACAATTCCATCACCATGCTTTATGTAACACCAAGTCCTTGCTGTCTCTCTCTCTCTCTTCCTAATGCACACACTCAACCAATGAATACTTGGCTAATGTTCTCGCAACTTGCTGTTGCTCTCACTCTCGCAACTTGCTGTTGCAATTTGCAGCCTTGCTCAATGCTGTTGAAACTTGATACTGATTTGGAGTGAGGCTAGGATCTTAATTTATTGCTTTTTGTGAGTGCTTAGGGTGTGTGTGGGGTTCATAAACCATTAGGGTTAGGGTTAGTGGCCCAAATATTTAAAAAAATGCTTTATTTAAAAAAAAAACCATTTTTTAGCTATGGGATGTAGGGGATGGCTGGGATATGGTTAGGGTTAGTGGCCCAAATATTTAAAAAAATGCTTTATTTAAAAAAAAAACCATTTTTTAGCTATGGGATGTAGGGGATGGCTGGGATTTTTTGGTGCGTTCCCCATAGGGTCCCCAAGATGTCTTTAAGTTTCCCTGAAGTCTCCAAATCAGGGGGACACACCAGAAACGTCCCCTCTCTAAGGGAGACATCTCAGGGATGTCCCCTACCTACAAGAGGTGGTGGTGACATGGGGGGGGGAGGATGTTTCCCTGAAGTCCCTATAAGAATTCCCTATCTTGGAAAAGGCAAGAATTTGGGGGGCGGATGTGTCCTTGTGGAACACTAATTACATTTTCTCTAGCAATGAGAGAGAGAGATATCTGCATAACTTTCACAAAGCTTAAGAGCTTCAGCCAGAAAATTCCTAAGCTCCCACCTCTAGATCTCCCCTTTATTGAGTCCATTAATAACTGGCATAAAATCTCCTTCCACAATTAGTTTCTTACTCCCTGCTGATAAAACTGAACTCAAACCTTCCATTAGCGCTGCCAATTCTGCCTTATTATTTGTTTTCAAGCCTAAGAAGGACTTTCCCTTAACAGACATGCCCCTAGAATCTGTCAAAAGGCAACCAGCTCCAGCAAGACTTAGATTCCTTTGAGAAGCTCCATCAAAGTTTAGCTTTAGAAAGGAATTCGGGAGTCTCAATCAAATTTTAATTTTTCAACAATTAGTTTTATTGATTACCCCATAAATGGGGGGTAACATTTTCAGTCAGCTAGGGGGAATCTATCTCCTCATCCTGTTATAATTTCTTTATCATCATCTCATCTTTGGCAGAGATTTTTTACTTTCAAAAAAATATAGAACTTTTTCTTCATCCATTTTGACTGTGAACTACACACCTTCACTTTTTGGCATCAATTGATCATGGATAATAAGAACAAGGCCTAACAATGATCTCCAAAAAAGCACATGTTTTCTGAATTTCTTGTAGTAAGGAAGTTATAGAAAGAGTCTTTTGAATGGCCATCATTTATTCTGCCCTATTTCTGTTCTCAATCACCCCTTCTGTTAATTCCACTTTCTCAGGTTTAATCAGCTAGCAAATTAGAAAGTAGAGTCTATCATCTTATTTGCTAACGTATTTTGGGATCATTCCATGTTGAAGCATGCTTATGTTTCATATACGATCAGTAATATTAACTTGAAAATAAAATTTTAGTAGATGTGCCATATCAAGTAGATTTTTGACATTGCTTTCTGTTCTATTGTTTTTGTTGGCACTGGTTGAATTTTCAGTGAACAAAGTTTTTTGGCTATATTTAGTTGCACAAGAGTGATACCTGTTGGGTTGTTCCTTTAAAGGGATGAGGCTCTTATATGGTCTGCATTTCAAATATACTGTGATTAAAATTTTATGCAAGTATTGTTACAGTGTTCTTTCGTTATTGTTGACTTATGTAACACTTCTCATGGTTTCTATATGGTTCTTCCTTTGACAGAGCCCTTGTGAGCACGCCTTTTGCTTGACTTGTGCAAGGAGTGATTCCAGCTGTTATTTGTAAGCTTATGTTTTTAGTTTTCTGTTTCTCTTAAGAATTTATGATATTCTGTTGCTGAATCGAGAAACAGAAAAAGACAAAGAGGAAATGAATGCAGTTGTTTCCAGATATGTTTATCGTAATCAGTTAAAAAAACATCAGAGTGCACAGAAACTAGGTGAAGCAGAATATCATTTTATTCTACAAATTGAATTATCAAAATTGTAAACATATTATTCAATAATCTTTGTCAAAGATCAGAGAACAATATAAACACAGTCATCATTTCTGAAGAATGTTCTGTAATATCAGCTTGAGATCAGACTGAGCAATGGAAAGCAAGTGTGTTAATTTGTTGCCCTATAAAAATAGGGGAAAACATTCTGTCTATCAGTATGAATTACTATGGTTTTTAAGAAATGGAACAATGGAAAGCAAATCTATAAAATTTGTAGCTGTATTAAAATAGAGCAAAAAAATCTGCCTATCATCATGAAGTACTATGGTTATCAAGAAATGGAAACACATTCTCTACACTCTGATGCCTCTCGGAAATTGTTCTCTTCAATATGAAGCAAATTTGGAAAGAGTACCCACTAATCACTATCAATATTTCATTTTGTTGCATAATTATCTCATGAAAGAATGAATAACTGGCATTGTTTTTATCAATACATGATCCTATTTTAGTTTGTTTCAGGTGTGACGAAAGGATTCAAAAGATACAATCGATAAAGATGCTAGAGGGAATATTTATTTGTGCAGCTCCACATTGTTTAAAGTCATTTTTAAAGAGGATGGACTTTGAGTTGCATTTAATTGAGATACACTCAGATTTACTTCAGTGTATAGCTGAAAAAGATGAGTTAAATGAGAAGGATGTCATGAAAGTAAGGCCAGCGTCATCAGATCCTCCGCCTAAGAAACTCTCTTCACAAGCACAGGTATTGTGCCCCTCTATATCCCTCTGACTTTTACATGTTTTACAGAAGCTCCATTACATATCAGAAACTAATGCTTTATCATCTCAGCGCGATCAGTCTAAAGCATCATCTGGCACACAGCAGCAAGAACAAGAACAAATGTCGAGGCTACAAACGCAACACAAACAATTTAGTTATAATCCACAATCCCAGGGGCAACAAGATTATCAAGTTAACTCAGGTGATAATTCACAACAGTTATATCAAGAGAAGCAACGGGAGTTTGAAAAATCACACCATCAATCACATCAAGAAAAGCGCCAAAAACATACACATGGAGAAAAACATCACAAACATCATGACAAACGCCAAGAGCTGCATGCAGATAAACAATATCAACAAGAAGAAGGGGCACGTCACAAGGATATTCATCAAATGGATGCAGAACATCAGAATGTGCATGGACGGCAAGCTCAAAAACAACAAACACCAAAACCTGAAAGTCCACAAGTGTTGCCTCCATCCTTCCCAATACAGCAGCCTTTTCAATATCCCTACCATCTTCATCCGGAGGGGTTCCAGCAACACTACAATCCCCACTATGATCAAACACAACCAATTACTTTCCTGGAAGGCATGCCTATCCAGACTGGAATACAAAGTTTCCAGACTGGCAATCAAGGGATTCCTATACATGCTCCACCTATTCAAGGGTTTCAAGAAAATCTCTTCCAACCATGGCACATTGGGCCAACAGGCATACCTCAGGAAGATGCAACAGCATTTCATGCAATACAAGAGGGCAGCATGACACCAAATACACAGAGTCAGTTCTCCAATTTTGCAATTGATTATGTACCAGGCCCATCAACAATTCCGTTACCTCCACCATTACCTGGCATGGGAATGGCTCTGGATCAGCCTGTACACTACCAAGACTCTAATTATGGACCACCGGTGTCAACCCCACATAAACGAGATAAGTATATGAATATGCATACTCAGGGGGAGGATGCACGAGAGGTACATAACCATGGAGGGCGAGGTGGGAGATCTAGTTTTGGTCCTAGTCATGGATAAGCTTTTGTTTGTAAATCCTTTGTTTATGAAATTATGACAGAACGTGCTAAATAATTTCATCATTGATGTATATTACCAGAGTTTTACCTCCTGTTTTTAACAAATATGGAAGGTTTTGATGTTGGTTGCTGCACGGCAAGCCTTTTTTGACAAGGCTCTGTTTCTTATTTGCTGTTGTTTTATCTAGAAGTGGTTGATATTTTAGGCTTTCAAAATTTCAATAATGTGAGGTGCATAGCTGTGTTATTGAGTTGAAGAGATAGGAATTTAAAAAAGCTGCAACTAATTTGCTTGTTTGTCACAGAAGTTATCAAGGTTAGATCTCGTTGCTTGGCAAAACAGATGGAATATGTACCATGTTATCATTATGTATTCCTTGCATTGTATAGATGACCCTGATCCCATGAGCAATCGGGGAGGGATGGGGTTGGGGATACCCACTAAAATTTCAGAGTTTGGTGTGCTATCACGTAAGTTGACATGAAACAATCATCAAAGTGCAGAAGAAAGAAAAGAAAAAGCTTACACGTACTGAACAATGTTGCCAATAACAAACAATCATGAAGTGGAAAAGAAAGAGCTTTAGATGTACAGTAATATATTAGCCAATAAGAATTGTAATCAGATTTGTGCTAATACATAAATAACATTATATCCTGTTGTAAATATCTGCGTGCTGCTTCAGATCTATATTAACAATTTATAACCGAGCAATATATTTTTTTAGAGCAATTTATTTCAATGCAGAGGGGTGTGTATGGGCGTTGTATTCCTGTAAAGAATGAAGTGGTATTATATAGTGGGCTGCATACTGTGAGCCTTGAGATAGAAAGGCCAAGTTGTGTGGTGTTAGGAGTTGATTTCCATATTGTAGTCTCTTCTCCCCATTTATTCCATGCAAGTGTTGTGGCTATATGGATGGTACAATGAATATGGCTGGTTTATGATCTGTGATGATTCCCATTCCATTTGATATTCATTAGGCAGTTACCAAGATAAGTGGCTGCAGGAATTTGATGAGTCGCTGGTCATGTAGTTTTGCAATGAGGTAACCGAGACTTGTTGGTATGTTGGCAGTTGTACTGAAATCTGTCCCGTTGTCAAGAAAATTTAGGTGAGGTTACTGCCTCAAATCATAGGAAGGACCCCTCAATCGTCCAGGTGGAGCAAAGGAGGTTACGTGAAACTTCCTGGCTTGAGCAAATATATCACTGACCTTTTCCATTTAGAAGATATTGAGTATGTGCGATGGGGTTGATTTCCAGATAAATTCAGATGGGCTGAATTCAGATCACAGAATGTTCTGTTGAGCATTGGTTACTACCCCAAATCATAGGAAGGACCCCTCAATTGTCCAGGTGGAGCAAAGGAAGTTACATGAAACTTCCTGGCTTGAGCTGCCACATGGATCAATAGATCACTGAAATAGATGCTATTAGCCTTTTCCATTTAGAAAATATTGAATATGTGCGATGGGTTTGATTTCCAGATAAATTCAGATGAGCTGAATTCAGGTCATAAATTTTCTGTACAAAATATATCGTAAAGGAATTTCCGATCCTTTTATACGTTCATTTTATTGAGTCACTGTGCTGTAAGTATTGTTTGCATAGATTTGAGCCTCGTCCAGCTGAAAATCAAAATCAGTTATGGACGACATATATGTTCATCTGGTTCCAGTTCTCGCTACAGCCAAGATTACTATTGTAGAGCTATCATGTCACAGACGTAGATTCTGATGCCCATTTTTGTTTCTACTTAATAGAATGTTGATATTGAAAATAATGCCTTTGATACACATTCGCCTTGGGTGTCTTTTTTAATCTCTTAATGTTGAGTTTGAGGTATTTATTCTTTCTTGTCAAGAAAATTTGAGTCAGGGCACTTCCGGCACCTCCATCTTTGAGATGGAGTAAAGCAAGTTAAATAAACCTTTATGAGTCGAGGTTTCATTTAGATCAATAGATTACTGAAATGGATGCTGTTAGCTTTTTCTATTTAAGGAAAAATTGGAAATCTGCAATGAGCAGAAAATGATAATTCTTTCCACCATAATGCTCTTATATTCATAACAACACTCTATTAGGATTCATGTAGAACGAAGTTTCATATTCAATCATCCATGCATCCTCACATGCATGGTTAGAAGAGGTTGTAATAAACATGTCACCTGTCATCTTGAGAGGCTCTTGAGTTTGAGTCATCATCATGCTCCTTTTTTACTTTCTTCTCTTCTAGTCTTTTTTAATGTGGCTTGTTTTGCCATAATTCTAGCACTTAACCTTGGATTTTCCATGAGACTAGATCATTCTTTAGATTTGGACATTAAATCATTTTTCTTGTCCTTACCTTTCTCCTTCAATCTACCCCTAACTATTGATCCATCTTTGATTGAATCTAAACTTTTCCATCTCAAGTTTTTAGAGAGTAATGCACACACCTCTTCAACCATAAGCTTTGTGGTGGTACTACTCATCACCATAATCAAGTTGTCTCACAAATCTAGCAAAGAACACAACATTATACATTGATCTTCATCATCCATTTTTTTCTTATGTATTTTAACCATATCACAATAATATTGAACATGTTTAGATTCTCTACAATAGAGTCTCCATCATTCATCCTCAAAGAATAAAACTTCTTTCGTAGAAAAAACTTATTTGTCATGGAGTTAGCCTAATATAGTTTTCCCAACTTCTTCTAAAGGCTCCATGTGGTGGTCTCTCTTGACACATTCAAGAGCATGAAATATGCCAAACAAAGTTTGATCAACCTTCTAGCATTTTTATCCAACACTAACCATTCTTCATCCTTCATACTCAAAGGTTTCTAATCAAATACTTGAACCCATAGATTTCTATCTATGAAAAAGTCCTCTATCTCAAGCTTCCATAGCTCAAAGTTTAAGTTGTTAAATTTATCAATATCCACTTATGATGGGCTCATCATATTTAATCATTATACATTGATCTTCATCGTCCATTTTTTTCTTATGAATTTTAACCATATCACAATAATAATGAACATGTTTAGATTCTCTAGAATAGAGTCTCCATCATTCATCCTCAAAGAATAAAGCTTCTTTTGTAGAAAAAACTTATTTGTCATGGAGTTAGCCTAATATAGTGTTCCCAACTTCTTCTAAAGGCTCTATGTGGTGGTCTCTCTTGACACATTCAAGAGAATGAAATATACCAAACAAAGTTTGATCAACCTTCTAGCATTTTTATCCAACACTATCCATTCATCTTTCATACCCAAAGGTTTCTAATCAAATACTAGAACCCATAGATTTCTATATATGAAAAAATCCTCTATCTCAAGCTTCCATAGCTCAAATTCTAAGTTAAATTTATCAATCTCCACTTATGATGGGCTCACCATATTTCACCTAAAATAAGATCACCTCTATTTAAAACTTCCACTCAAACCAAGAAGTCATAACACCCTTTTTAATAATGAAGGATCTCATAAGCTAGACAAACTTTGATACCAAATGAAAGGAAACTAGAGTTCCTATATTAACCCAATGAGAGAATTAATGCAAATAAGTTTAGATCTATACAATAACCAAACTTCCAAACACGACACAAAATATTGAAAAGAACCCAACTTCCAAAACATAATCTATTGTCACCAACAAAAATAGTTACAATACACTTTAGTATCAATGCTCTATTAGAAGAAAGGGGAAATCTTTTATCACTAGCTTCTATAATCAATCTGACAACATAACCCTTGCAAATACATGTGCTTATCATATCCATCCCAAGCATCTCTTAAATAGGCAAAGCCTAAAACCATAAACTATAAGCATGGCTTCCAAAAATTGTGAGCAAAAAATGGCACCCAAATCTAGGGCACAAATTACAACATCCAAGTCATAATTAATTAACAATCCCAACATGGAATGCAATTCTTAGTGTCATAACTCCACCTACCAAATGGGGCACTCCATTTTGTATTTATTCCACCTCCTAAAAGACACTCTTATGTGTGATTCTTATGTTTCATTAGGAAGTCCATGATTTTTCTAGTCCACTTTGTAACTCCCTCTTACACGCTCTTACACTTTGTAGGTTATCTTACACATCCAATAATATCATAGATGCTCTTACAACATGTCATGTTGCATTTATAAGTGGCAATGAGTATCACTCCATTTGGGATGCTTATTTTCCATGTGGGCACATTAATTTTAAAAATAATAAATAAATATAAACAATAGAAAATGCAAGGTGTATGACACCTAATTCTAACACTAACGTCAACACCTTACACCCCCTATCCACCCCCTTCACCATTGGAGTTTTATTTTTTGCACTCAGTCTTAGTGGGTTCCATTTTCACCCATTCAAACTTTGATTTTTGTAATATATATTTTATTTTGGCTATATTCTCAAATGCTTTGTTGTGGCGAGTTCATTTTTTGATTTTGTGCACATCTTTTTATATTTTGTAGTTTGTCAAAGTTTTTTAGTACTCAGCTATTGTTTTAAAAACTTTAGAGGCTCATTTCTTGCTCATATAGACTCTAGTTTGGGTGTCATATTTTTAGTGTGATTTTTTTATATTTCTCATTGGTGAACTTCGTTTGTTCTCATTTTCATCAAAGCTATACTTTCAACATATTAGACTTGTTTACTAATTATAGAACATTAGAATCCATTCCTTTTTATATTTTGGTGTGTCAATTATGCATGCATTAACTTATAAAGTGACAACAACACGTTTGTTGAGGATATCTTGATTGGTCTTTTGTTTGACTAATTTGGGGGGTTTCATCATAGTTCATCATAGATGTTGATCTATTTCACCATTTTGGTGTGAATTTTGGTAGAAAAACTATGTCCTATTGATGGTATCTTGAAACACTACAGATGGAAGAAAATCTTGGCCTACCTCTACAAACTTGTTCCTAAACCAAGTACCTATTAGTGGAAGTGGGATTGCAATTACAAGAATGACAGTCCTAGGATTGATTGGTTGTATTGTTGATAATAACATATATTGGGCTTAGTTGTCACACATTGAGTGCTCTCGTATTATATTGATCACCATTTGGGAGATGTATGTAGATCTTGATGATCCTCCAATAACTTGGACTACCTTGTACCACTAGATGTTTTTGATATTTCATCATATGGTTGTGATTTAGCTCAAGAGGATGCTTGTTGGTAAGGTCTTGAATGTTTTGATGGCATTAAGACTTATCATGATTCTCCTCCTCCTATAGAGACTTCTAATAATCCTCTAGCTTCACCAAGTCATATTGCATATTTAAATGTTGAGGATCCTTCTCCAATACCTCTCACCTCTATATAGAACGTGGCTTCTTTAAATGTATATGACGATTCTCTTTATGAAGATCATTTTTTTCTACAAGATCCACACACTGAGATGTCTACTTACTATATATTTCACATCCATTTATGGAATCTCATCTTTGGGATCTTGATAACACTAAGCACATCATTTTTCTCTTTGATGGCTATGCTCTAATAGTTACATCATCATTATATTTAACACCTATTATATATCAATTTCTATATGGTTTTGAGATGTCACCTTCTTCACTTAGGCTTAGGACTTCTAAATAGATGATATGGGGACTAACGAACAATTCCATAAGTTGATTTTTTGTTTCCTTCCCTTATATTCCTTCATAGATTGGGAAGACCTTTTATACACACCTACAAACCTATCTCCTATAAGAAGGCACATTGTTCAATGAAATTGGATCTTTATTACATTCAATAGTATTATTGTAATGCCCCGCCACGTAACCCTAGAGGAAGATGCAACAACAACGAAAGCGAACAATTTTTTTTATTATAAGTGTAATTAATTACAAGTACAATGCACTACACTAACACATGCATCCTCTAAGGTACGCGACTAAGCTTACAACTAAATCCCATAACATAAACAATAATTCATTCACAACATTTAAATTATTACTCATGAATTAAAGTACAAACATTCAAAACATTAAATTACATCTCATAAGAATAAAGTACATAAGAGATCAATAGATTGCATTCATTTCATATAATATTTTCAAAACTCATTTCCAAATTAAGGAAGATCATTCAATAAAGCTACAATTAAAAGAATCCTCCTTGAATACAATGTGTCCAACTGATACAATAATTCACAATAATGGAATATAACAACTGGTACACATGAGCTCTCCAGTCTGGAAGATCCCACCAACACGAACATAAGAGGGAACACAATGGAGTAAGATGCACGTTCCACCCAACCAAGTGGTACCTGAAGGCCCACCTCTCATGCTAGGAGATAGTAACAAGGCATCCTAGACAAAACCAACTACCTCTAGACACAGGCTATCACATGACTAACCAAACAAACTGCTGTCATAGGAGAAGCGTCATCACAAAGCCACATGGGTTACCCTGGTAGACCTTCCTAGGCCCTGACGCCCATCCTGAGTCACTTCCCTATACACAACATGTGGAACAAATCCACAACCCAAGGGTAACTAGTGCACACATACATATATTAATTTCCAATCCAAAGATAAAAGACATCACATCCCCGTTTATGGTAACCGGGTGATTAACCGAATACGACTATATGCACTACCCAAGGGAAATTAAAAGGGTTGACAATAAAATACAACCTCCAACTATAATACCACATCTGAAAGACTAACAAAATAAACTACTAACATTTTTAACCAATTCCCCCAAACACGAACAAAAGAAATCACATTCAAAAAAGCAATTTAAATAGAAAATAAATCATCTTTCAGATTTCCTAAATCCAATTTCCCTTCAGTGAAATACAATTAAATATTGCCCAAATAATCTAATTTAATAAATTCTCTTTCACAGACAGTAGAGGAGAATCTAATCTATCTGTTATTTCAATTCTTCAATTACTTTTAAATAAAATACCAATTTCTTCTAATAAATTATTTCATTTAAATCTTCTAACTGTGCATATACAACATGCACCTATTATAAAAATATATTTAAATATTAAAATTTATATATCTAAAATATCTATTCAAAAAATATATTTTAAATATATGTATATATACTGATTTAGTCTTTATAGCCAATTATAAAAAAAATATATATATATACAAATAAATACATATATAAATATATATACTTACTTATATATACATGAAATTATATATATTATATTTTATCAATAATAAAATATTAAATAAACCTCATTAAAGACGAATGCTTATATTTTTTTTCCTTAGCGAACAAAATTTCCTTAAGACAAAGCACGACACATATGTGTGGGGCGCGACTATGTCTCCATAGCCGAACCCCTACACAATGACGTGGCCTATGGGGAGGGCAGCGCTGGGCATTGCCTCTCCACAGTGCCTTCCCATGGGGGGGAGGGGGGAGGCTGGCTGTGGGAACACAGCCCCCCCCCGCCGCCGCCGTCGCCGCCGCCCCTCCCCATTAACAAACTTATAAACTTTATTTTTTATAAAAGAATTCCTCCCTGCAATTTTAAATTAAATCGCCGTACTTTTCAGTATCTTGGTTTTCTTCAGGGTAATTTCAATTTGGAACTTTATGCAGTAAATAAAAATATATGAATATATATATATTATATATATATATATATATGTATATGTATATATTTGAGATATATATATAAATTTTATCAGAATGATTGTCTTAGTTGGGCAAATAATTTTCAAAATATATTCTATAGGAAGTTTTCACAATTTCAACAAAAGGATTTCACAACTTCAACACAGGGGTTTCCAGATTTCTCCAAATAAACAATATCTAAATAAGAAGAACAATAAATTTCTACAGACAACAGTTACAAAAAAATGTAGAAGTTGAGAAAATACAACTTCATAGGAGCCCAAATGATCTCTGCAAGCTAAGAATACCTGTTACAGGGAGAAGCAAAGAGAAGCAACAAAGAAAATAGTAAAATGCTCAAAGATGTGGAGCTATGTATTATCCAATACGTAAAAGAATAATAATACAAAAGAGAAGTTTTCAACCACATATAGGTCAAAAAACCCTAAAAAGGAAAACCCTAGGCTTGCACATTAATAATTAATAAAATAATTAATTATTACGCACCTAATGTTAGCTTAAGTGTAAAAGAGATAAAATAGAACTTTAATTAATTAAACAAATATTGTTTAATTAATCAAGTAAGTAACCAATTACTCTAACACCCCCCCTTAAGTTAGACTTAGGGAGAAGCTAAAATCTAGAAGAAGCTACTAAAAGCAAAAAGCAATGGGTCCCGGCAACAAGGCCAGACTAGGTACCCAAATACAACTAAATCTCTATAAAGTGGAGAAATAGAGAAAACCTCATGGGAAAAACTCTACTCCAAAAAAGAGAAATACAAGAGAAGGACGAAGAAGCCTCCAAACAAGAATAAAGGATGAAGAAGCCTCCAATCAAGAAGAAATTGTCCCAAAAGATAGGAACAAAGGATGAACGCCACAAAAGCATGAAAAAACTGCAAACATTGTCGAAGAATGACTGCTGAAATGCTGAAACAAGAACCTCCGCTAAAAACAGATGATGATCAGGAACAAGAAGACACAAATCTGTATGAGTTCCCCCAATGACACTACTCGAATCAGATGGCAAACAAGGGAAAACACCTGAAAATCAAAAATACAGATGGAAAAGGTAGCAAAAGTCAAAAGAACTGATCATGTGAAAATGGAAGGTTGCCTCTAGAAATAGGAATGCAAGAGTGTCCATATGGTAAGTGCTCCATCTCATCGAAATGCCTAGGTAACCAGCTGCTGCATCCGCCTAGTACATAGGAACAAATACTGTATACATAGCTCACTCCAACGAAACCAATTAAGCATTAACACCAATAGTAGAAACCCCCCCATAATGCTGACAAGGAAGAGGTATGACAGGTACTCTGAAATGAAATTCCTGAATGTAGTGCATGAAGAAGAATCAAGAACATCTGAATGTGCAAACATGAAAGTACAAGCAGATATAAAGGGTGTGCAAACAAAGGCACACACACATGAGGTTGTTGTCGTGGAAGGGACACTCACTTGACATAGGTATGATTGCAAACAAAGACATAACATCAAACCCCCCATGGCACTTTATAACATAGTGCAAGTACAATAAGGCACAAATCAATGTGCAAGAATTCTAAAAATACACATACAAAGCTGAGGCACTTTATTTTAGTGTGTTTACAGATGAT
The DNA here is from genome assembly GCA_007115665.2 of Sequoiadendron giganteum. Taxonomy (NCBI): domain Eukaryota; kingdom Viridiplantae; phylum Streptophyta; class Pinopsida; order Cupressales; family Cupressaceae; genus Sequoiadendron; species Sequoiadendron giganteum. The sequence goes on along the minus strand of CM021102.1, from coordinate 179,175,109 downwards.
AAAAAAAAATGCAATGTGAGCCCATAAGGTCCAAAAAAGGACAACAGCAAGAAAAATGATTTCTAGAAAAAACCAAAAATCAAATTTAGAAACCACCTACACCACTATGAAGAGCTCAGAACTAGCTTTCCGACGATATCTTGTTTGCCCATTTTCGACACTGTGGGCAAAAGTTATGGCCCTTAGAAAAAATAGCTCCAAAGAGGGAAAAATTCTACAGAGAACTTTAATTCCTTCCCAACAGAGGTTTTCCAGTTTCCTATTATTTTTCTTCTGGGTTCTTCATTGTTTAACAACAATCCCAAATAAAGCTTACAATAATTTCTATAGAAGATTCTATAGGAATTTCCAGACACAGCTTCTTACAATTTTACAAAAAACCTCAAAAGCTTCTTAGTTTGTACATGCAATCTTTTTCTAGACAACAAATTAATCTAAGAACCTTTCCGAAATTAAATGAAATTAAATAACAAAGGAACCTGAATTCCAAACGCTTGAGGGGATGTAGATTGATGTAGAGCTTCTTTCACAGAACAAAGCTTCCTCCAGAAAATCAAAGCTTCTTGCCGGAAACAAAACTTCTTCTAGAAAAAAACAAAACAAATCCCAAAGCCAAAGTATTTTCCCGAGATTATCCCCTTCCCCAAAATTTCAACAAACCCATTCAACAACCAAACTTTTTTTTTTTTTTAACAACCTCTTCCCAAAAATATCTTCTCCTCCCTTCTTTGAAGTAACTTCTTACCTCTCTTTGTTTCAACAATTATTCTCTCTGTGAAAACATTTTTCCCAACAAACGTCATTAAATTTTCCAAACACATGTCGAGAAACAAATATCTTCTAAATCAATTAACATTATTCCCTCTAGATATTTCTAGATATTATTAATAATTTCAGAAATACATAGTATTTCTAATTTAAATTTAATCCTACTAATTTAATTAATTAATAAAATAAATTTAATCCTAAGATTAAATTATTTTACCAAAATAAATTAAATTAATTAATTAAATTAATTTACAATCTTCTAACATAATAAACAAGATTGATCAATAAATAATCAACTAAAATATTTAAAGCATTTATTTCCCTTTAACATACTTCGCAACATAAATAACATCAAGGAAAAATTGAACAACATTATAACAAAACATAACCAACTAAAACTGACGACACACTATGACTAGGGTGGTGGCTTGACAAGGGGAACCTAGTTACTATCTCCCAATCAAAAATACCGTTGGGTAATGGACACACTCAAACCTGTGAAACCAGGTGGAGTCGATGTCCTGTACCTGCAAACCTACAATCAAGGCATATATCGAACATGCACATATATCATAATCAAACACACCATGAAGAGAGAATCACAGAATCGCAGGGCGCTCGTAAGCGAGTGATGCAATCCTGTACCCTTCACCAATACAATGTCACAACACTGACGAATCTAACATCAATAAACTACTCATGAACATATAACAATATTGATTCAAATAAACACTATGCTAATCAAAAGCATGCCATAATAATAAACATCAGAATAATGTACCATCACATCATAACATAAAACCAACATCGCTCCAAAGTTAGCAATCAAATAATAACAAGGTATCATGGTCTATCAAAATAAATATATTGTCAGAAAACATAAGCATATCAAAGAAACACACTGTCTGAACATATGAGCAAACCAAAGGGGTGTTACATCTATCCATTTCCAATTTGGAAGGTTACACATTTGGGGGGGCTACCTATCTCTCTCTTGTTTGATGATAATTCTCACAGAGCTTCATCTCCTTTGGATGTAATGAGGGTACAATCCAACCCTCCTATTATTTATCTACCTCTGCATGCTTCCATGGCGACACATTATATAGTTATTCATGACTCATTTGACTCTATCACCATTGATTTTGACACCTTCTAAAGAGTATCTAATTCTTATTAGTTTAGATCTCTTACCTAGTTTTAGAGTAATTATATACTATAATCTTACATGGTACCTCATTTCACTAATCAAATCTGATCATAATTCAACATCAACATGGAGAAATGTGAAATTTTCAAATAGATTCATCTAGACACATTCTAGCATTGGAGTGAGAATTCAACATATTTGTAACACTTTTTTCTTCTTCCAAAAGGACGATGCATTGTTTGATGCAAAGGACCTATTTCAACACTCACCATATGAGTATCTACTTTGAAATTATCTCTTCTATATGGAGGTATTCATGTGCCACATCATACAAGGATTTAGGACAACTATTTCATCTTTTTGAGGGGTTACATAGTCTTCTCTTCACTCTCTCTCTCTTCTAAGGGGCTTTTTTACCTTCGTAGATGAAGGGATTTTCACATTTCTCTTCTTTTAGGGAGGGGCCTTTGATATATGGGTATCTAACATGGCTACACATTTACTGAGATCCCTATCCACCCACCTAAGTTATGCTTATGAGGGGTGTTGATGAAATCACATAACTGTGTCTCACTTTTGGGAAGAGGAAATTTTCGGACATGAATGCAAGTTTTAAAAACACACTGTCAATCGAAGGTATGCAATTTTGTACCTTCAATCAAAGGTCAAAGACTAGAACAACATTCGTTTACTCAATAACCTTTGATTCAAGGTGTCAAAAATGAGAACTTTTGGATCTGCATCAAAATTTTCTTAAAAATTTCAGTTTCAAATCTCGGGTTGGACCTTCAAATGAGCTTAACTTGATAAGATATTTTGCAAGATCGTAGCCCTCAAAATGAGCTTTCCAACAAGTATACTTTTAATATGTTTTCATTTTATCATGTATTTAATTTTTCAAATTTTACTGAACATAGGTTTTTCTCCGAACTTCAATCTCTTCATTCTGCAGAGGTTGAAAAATAATAAAACATTGTAATTTTTTTTAAAAAATATTCTTTCCCTTTGTATTGATGTTCTTATTTCACCCAAAAAAAATTGAGTTTTGATATATACACAAGTTATGTTGGGCGACACACACGTATGTCCAAATTATAGTTATAGTGACTTCATAAATTAATTAAAAATATATGTAACCAAAAATTGTGAAAAATATCCTTTCCCTAGATATTGATGTTGAGAATCTATATTTCAAAAATTCGAATTTTATCCTTTATAGACAAAAAGTTATGTTGGACAACACAAATGTTACTTTCTGGAAATGTTGTTTTTTGTTTAAAACTAGTTATTAAAGGAGATGTCAAAATATTCATGATTTATTTCAAAAAAAAAAAAAGAAGAATATATTTAGAATCTATACACAAATTGCCATAAATCACTAGTTTGCATCATTTTCAAATTCTTAACGGTTTAGCTGCTATAGATCTCCTTGGGCAAAAAGTGAGACACAGTATTGTAGGATAAAATTGCACTTATATATATCTTATATCTTACATTTAATAATTCTAGTTGTACTTCATTTTTGGTGGAGACTTGTACTACACATATGTACTATTTCTTTATCTGACATGGGTTGAGTATGCATCACTTGTGAGCCTATTCTATAAATTCATTTGTCTTGCTAACACTTGAACATCTCTTGTATTCTATCATTCATGGATTGCATCCTCATTCTATTGGAATAACCTATCATATAGCCTTTGCAATCCCAATTGCCTCTTACTTCTTGTTATTGTGGTCACTCTTATCATCAAGATATTGGATTCATTTGTTTTCTTGACAAATCTCACATGCTTACATGTTTATCTTATGTTCACATGTTTTACATGTTGATGATCCTTATGATACTTTTATTAAATGAATCCATGTTATGATCCTAATCATGCTTGTATCTTGCACCTTAGTTGTGCTTACATGTTTCTTAGCTACCATTTATGACTACCGCTATCTTCTTATTTGCCTTCATGACAACATTGGGGGCCACCTTGTTTTCCCTCATTACATGTTATTTCATGATCACATCTTACCTATCTTCTTACATGCTTAGCACATGATATCCTTTGCAATTTAAATATTTTTATCATGATCATATATTTTTCTTCTTACCTTCACTAACTCATTTGACTGTAAAATATGACGAAGCTTTCCGATGAAAGATGTATAATTAGATGTATCGTTGGGTACCTGTGTATTTAATGTGAAATTCTCAATTTTAAAAAAAATTTATGCCCGACGCTCATCAAAATTGTGACGCTATGTGATTTTCGTCACTATTTCGACATACACTTAAAGTCAACCATCCCCTTCGATCAATATGGTTAGCGTTCTTCGGGGTTTTGACGAATGTTTTTTAATAAATAAAAGTGGGTTCGACAATTTATCTATACTTGCGACAGTGTTTTGCTATACTTGCGAATTTGCTATACTTGTGACAGTTTGTGGAGGTTATAGGCCAAATATTTTTGGTGCAAAATATCAGAATTATTAGATTTTTTTACATGTCTATGATTACAAATAATTGGAGTGTGAGTTTGATATTTTTTGAAGATATAAATATTCAAGCTTGGTAAAGAAAAATCATGTCAGATAATATTAGTGCAAAACAAAATGAAGAGACACTTGCTAGATTGTCGGCTAGATTGAAAAGAAAGGGTGATAGGAAATGTTATTGTCCTTGCAATAATTGCAAGGGCTTAAATACGAGAAGACTTTTAATCACAATAGCTGAGAAACATTGTAGGCAACATGGTCACATTGAAGGGGGACATGATTATCGTCCATTGGTAAGTTGTTCATTATATGTCTTTATATTGATTGAATTTGTAAATGTTTATATCGTTTTAACATTATATATACATATTTATAAAAAATCACTTGATCATGATCATGGTTTATTTGTGTTGATCATTATTATAAAGGTGGGGTGCCTAGGGCACATGATATGGATTATCACGGCTTGGAGAATGTGGTTTTGGAAGTGGAGGAACATGGAGCTGTGAATATCGAAGATGAAGTTAATGATCCTATGGAAGAAGATGATCATGTGCTAGAAAACACAGTTGAAGATGATGATACAAATACATTGATCCATGACACATTTAGTGGCGTAGTTGATCATGATGATCGAGATGACTGATGATGTTCATGATTTACTTGTACTTGAGAAGGCATACTAGCCCCTTTATGAAGGCTCCAAACAACTCTTCTCTTTGCTGTATTGTTGTTGGTGAACTTGAAGGTTATGAATGGTATATCCAACATAGCAATCTCACAGATGCTAAGGTATGTCATATATGTCATCTTTTTTCATCTATTTTTGTTGTTAGTTCATCACTAGTAAATAAATGATGAAATATGTGCCATTAATATTTTTTATATTAACAAACTATTTTTTGTTGTAGATTGATAGGTGAATTGTTGTTACCATCGTCAAATATTTTACCTTGCTCATATCGAGATTTATTTTCCATTATGAAAGATATTGGAATGGAGTATCAAGCAATAGATGCATGTCCCAATGATCATATTATATATCATAAACAACATGAATTTGCAACAAAATGCCCAGAATGTCATATCAGTAGATATCAAACAAATCAACTAACAAAAAAGGTGCCTCACAAGGTTCTTTGTTATATTCCCATTATTCCACGTATGCAACAATTATTTAGGTGCGAAAGCTTAGCGCAATTTATGGATTACCATGCACAAAATAGAAGTGGAGATGACATTCTTTGAATGCTTGTGGATGGTTCTGCATTTAGGGACATGGAGGAAAAATGGCCACACTTTAAAGAAGAACCTCGTAATCTCAGGCTTTCATTAGCAGCAGACAGTGTCAATCCATTTGGAGAGCTGCGATCTATTTACTCGGTGAGGCCTGTTTTTGTTATCAACAATAACATTCCTCCATGGATGTCAATGAAGAGGGAGCACATAATGTTGGCAATGATTGTTCCAGGTATTTGTTTACATCAATTTTCTTTAACGTAGTAGCATCACATTTGTCTTATTTGTTGCATAATGACATATTTTTTTCATTTAATAGTCATGTACATTAATTTATATATATTGCAATAAAATGGTTATAATAATTATGTAATGTTTATGTTCATTCAACTAGGTAAGTACCAAGTTAAAGATATGAATGTATATATCGAGCCTCTTATTGACGAATTACTAAAGTTATGGAATGGCATCACTATGTATGACATCTCTAGACCAATAGGACAAAGACAATTTCAATTCCATGCAATGCTTATATGGACAATTCATGATGGCCCAGGGCTAACACATTTTTGTGGTATGTTAGAGTGTTCGACTGCACTTTAACGATATTTAATTTTATGAAGTAGATATCATGCATGTTTTTAAAATAATCTATTCATTATATATAATTATAAAAAGTGACATATTTAATCCAATTATATATGATCTTGCAGTTCTTCAAACAAAGGAAAAATTTGCATGTCCAGTTTGTGGTCCAAAGATGAAATCTCGTCGTTCGACAAGTTTAGGAAAGCAAGTGTTTGATGAGTATAGGCACTTCCTCCACATAAATCATAAGTATCGAACTACTGAAAAACATCTTTTCAATGGGAAAGAAGAGACTTCATCAAAACCACGAAGAATGACACCTCGCTTATGTAAGTTGGAATATAATAGAATTAATCGTCAAGGTTATACATCAGATCAAATTGTTTATCTATCATATATGATATGTTTGGAATTTATATTTTTATATTGTGTTTTGTTTACTCATGCTATAATTGACAATGATTGTGATTGTTAATTTGTTTAACTTATATGCTTCATGAAGGTTATCAAGGCATTAATGGCCGACTTCCACAGGGATTGAAAAATTATCCCAAACAATTTAGTAGGTTGTCCTACTATGAGTAGCTACAAATTGTGCATTTTTTTGATACAATGCATATCAAAAAGAATATAACAAAAATGTTATGGAAAATATTGGATGGAGGGCATGACAATTTGTTTTTGTCAAAAATTGTAGTGACATTTAGGAAGCCAATCATGCAATGAAAAATGCCATTCAATTAAATAGCGATGGAGACCAAATTAATATAAGCGCCCTTCCTTGGTTATTAACGGAGCCGCAAAGCAATTCTATAAAAGAAGTCATACAAAAAATTCAATTTCCCACAGGATTTGCTGCGAACATGAACAATATCATAACAAAGAAAGGTGAATTTGGGCCAGGGATGAAAAAACATGATTGGCATAACTTCATTAAGGTAATTATTCTAGTACATTATATATATATATATATATTGTATACTGCATGTACTTTTCAGTGTATTATGTTTACTAGTTTTTGGAAAAATAATGAAAAGATCATTTTATAATTGTTGTAGTATGTTCTACCTCTATCTCTCCCAGACAACTTCGACAACAATGTCAAGAAATTTATATATGATCTTGGAAAATACATGAGGTAAGTAGCGATATTTGTTCAATTCATTGTATAGATCTTATATTTTCCATTTGTTTTACTTGTTATGTAATATATTGTATATTTTTGTTAAATCTCGTTAATATATTTGCGCCTTGAATCACTTGTAGATGGCCGTCATCTAAAGAAATCCATAAAGAAGATATAAATTATTGGAGGAGAAAAATTCCTCATCTAATGTGTGAAATGAAAAAGTGTCTACCTTCGACATTTTTCAATGCACAAGAACACTACCTCATACACCAAGTTGAGGAGATTGAATTGTGTGGACCTGTACACACAAGGTCAATGTGGATGGTTGAGAGGCACTTGAAATTTTTGAAGGCTTTGGTTAGACAAAGAGCACATCTTGAGGGTTCTATGGTGGAGGGATATATGGTATACCAGACCATGGTGTACATTACTGAATATCTTCCTGAGTTCGCAACAAAGATCCATGTAGATCGCATTTGGGATCCCAACTCTATTAAAAAATTCGAAGGGGAGTACCTGATGGGGAAAGGTAGATTGAGGAAAGTGAGGGGTAATTATAAGATGGTCATGGAGATTAATTATAATACATTTTACATTGCCTTCAATTGCTTGAAAAGAAACAATAGAGAACTAGTCCAAATGAAAGAAGCTTCCACACACAAATAGAAAAGTACTGGTATTGTATTACTCCAGAAAATAAGTCTTTCACTGCTGAAAAGTATTAAAATCTTAAAAAGTGCTGATGATCAAAAATTACAATTCAAATTTCATATATATAAGAAGAAGACCCAACAAAGGTGTCTCTTCGGATTGTCTTTGGAAAATAATTAAACTACTGATCTTAATTAAACTTATAAAACAATTTAATCTTCTCCTAACATTGAATTAGCCACTGAGATATGTTTTTTATACTCCTCCAAGGTATGGGTATCAACATAATGCACTGTATTTTGGGCTTCATATTCGAGTTTTATCATCAATTCCATATGTTTGCATGCTCCATCCAACAATAGCCCTTTTTCTTTGACTATATCCAATGCTTCCTGAAGTATCCTATTGCAGTCATCCATCCTGTTAGCTCTCAAAAACGCAGGTTAAATACCTCAAGAGGTTGCCAAACTCTTGGTACGTTTCAGGGTAACATACAAGGCTGAATGGTTTAGACCTTCTTCTCTTTAGGTGCTGCTAGACCTATGTGGGTACACCTATATGAATGAAGTAGACTTGATTTGTGTTTATTCCCTAAAACAATTTATCCACAATGGCAAGTGGGCGTGGATAAATGAATTCTTATTTTGGTATAGATTGTATAAGCAATATCAAGGCTAATCTTAATATGTTCAGTTAACAGATGTAAAAGATAAAATGAATGAAACTAAAATGATGGAATGTGAGGGACTAGTGCTCTATTGGGTATATGGAGTCAAATAGAAATCATAGTTAAGTGACTTATAATTGGCAATAATTCTAATTGTTTGGCACTTTTATGTTTATAACTTATATAAACAAGCAAGGGTGTAATTATTAGATTCTTCTTTAATAATACAAAATAATAATTCCAAGTTGTTGTGAATAATCAAGAGGATTTTAATCTTTACTTGAAAGACCCAATTAAATATGCCACACAGATACATCAAATGTGCACTGATAAATTGAAAATATGCTTGATATATAAATTTAAACAACAAATAAATATCAAATATGGAGACAAATTGATAATATATTAAATTAACTTAACAAACAATTGATACCAACATAGAGCCACCGAATCAGAGATTTTTCATTAACTCCTTCAAAATTTACACGTGCATCTTGGTCATTTTGTTGTAAACATTGTATCAATCTCTATTATCCTACTTCTTCTATCTACTATCTTCTAATCTAATCCCCTCCTTATGGTCTTGGTCTCTCTTATTTATACGAGAGGCAACAAGCTTCAGACCAAATGATGTGGCTTTTGATAACAAAACTTAACTGAAAAGATAAAATGTATTTAGAGATAACTAACATATGCAAATAATCTTTGAGTAAGAAGCTTGTGGTCATCTAAGACCTGTGCAAGGCTCTTACTTTATGATATGATATGTTTTCCTTCTGATGATGCCGATCAATCTTCATCCGAGCCCAAATATTTTTCCTGCCATTTGCTTAGTGTTAAATTATCCGACCACTTGAATTCCTGTGTAGTAGTGAAATTTTTAAGGTGACTCTTCCATCTACTATCAAGCAGGTTTTTGGCATCTACGACAAAATTTTTGTAACCATTATCCAACGTTATAATTCCATCAAGCAGAGTGTGAAACTTTTCGAGATGGATATCACCATCACTCTAAATACATGTCAAGCATTGAGGAACCATTTGATCAAACTCATTCTTCCATTCATTCACATACTTGAATTGTTCATCATCTTTGATGATCAAAGGACTGGAACTATGCTTTATTGAATCAAATGAATTCCTTCTATTCTCCAACTTCTTCATGTCCATCAAATACTTATGGTCATCAATAACTGCCTTCACCATCTCTTGAGTAGGCTTTAATTTCAAAGGTGCATCAGGATCCTTCTATGTCGCTTTGCATAAAGTGTTTAAAATTTGGTAAGTGTGCTGGCATCTTTTATATAATTCCTCTAGGATTGGGGAATTAGTATTTATTTGTTCCAGGGATTTCACCAAATGAATAAAACCCTCATGGACTCCACTTATCTTCTCTTTTAAAACTCCAACTCCGCACTTCAATATTTCTTTTAAAGTATTCAAGATGTGCTGCCTGACATCATCCATATTATGTTTCTTCAAATTTTCAATCTCCTCTTTCAAGTGTTGGATTTGTGGATCTTCAATTGGATCAGGTGGATGATAGACAACCATTTCATCCCCTTTTACATATGTGGCTTGTTGTAATTATTTATTTAATCTGACACCTTCAATGAATAACTTATTTATTTCATCATTTGATAACTTGAGTCTCTTTTCATACTCTGTTATCTTCTTCTCCATGGTTTCTACTACATCCTTTGTAAACATGGCAGAGTGCATAGTTACATGGTTGCTGCTTCTGTTGGAGTAGTGTCCTTCATTGTCCTAGCCATTGTAGACCCTCTCATTTCCTATACAACATCCAGAAGCCTTGGCTTCCTAGTGTTCTTCTGTTTTGTCCAGAGGGAAAGGGTCTTGGTGGTAGGATTGTATCCTATGCTTGAGACTCCTTCTTCTGAATCAAATTCCACAACCAAGTTTGGATCATCTTGAGCTCTGATTTGATCTAACAAAAATACCTTAGAGATTTCCATTCCACGTATGATTAACATCTTACTACTTAGCACCAAAGCCCTTGCTTCTTTGGGATTAATATTGATGTTATCAATATCCAACTTTGCCATTGTTTGGGCCTGCACCTCTGCATGCTTTGAATCATCAATCCCAATGAGGCTAATTTTCAGCCTATCATCAAACTGTCTCATTTTAATTTTTATCCAAAAATCTTTGAATTCCCTTGTATGGATGAAATCATCATCCTCCATGAACCGCATAGAAGTAATTATTCTCTCATCATCTTGTATCTCATTAACGACTTCCTCTGATATTCTTATTTTTGGGTAATGATGCTCTAACACTTTTTGTTGCTCTGTTACTTCTTTTATCTCAGTCAGTGCCAGGACTGCTTCTTGTTCTTCATCACTCGACCCATGATCAACTAGTGATTTGACTTTCTATTTCTTAGTAGGTGGCTCACCAATTAGGGATAAAGGAGATAAGTGAATTAGTGGAGGAGGTGCTGTATGCAATGTGGAGGCTATGGATGAGGGTGGATGGGGTGCAGATGGTGGAGCTGACTTCTCTTCTTGATCATTTTTATACATCTCATCAAACTTACCTAGAATCAAGTGCATCCTTTTCAACAAATCTGACTCTTCATCAAAGAACCCCTTGAACTTCTTATCTTCTTTCTTTCTTTTGGTCCTCCCATCTCATCATCATTAACCATTTTTTCCTTGTTTCAAACACATCTGGAAAGTATACTAGGTTTCTTATCACATCCTCCTCTGGATAAAATACATGTGTTATCACCTTCTTTGTAAGCAGGGTCCTTCTGATATTATTGATGTGACCCTCTGGATCACATACTCTCACCTTTCTTGATCTGAGAGAAAAATTGGCTCTTATGAATCACTGCACTTCTTCCAACATATCTGACCCAACTGATAATTCCTTAAAAATTGTTAAGTCAGGCAGGAAAGTTCCCTTTCTCCGATTCTTCATAAGAATATGCTCCATCCAGAGCATTTTCCAAATAAAATCTAAAAACAATACTCTACTAGTCACAAATTTTGGTAAAACATGTGGGGCCTGATCACAACCATACACCCTAATGATGGTATATTGTGGCATTAAAAACCAGTCAGCATAGTTGTGTATGAAACCTTGGTCTGGTTTGTATTGCAAAGGTCTCATAATTTCCATTAAATATTGTGGTAACCTCAGTGCAGGAAAACCAAGGGCATCAATTAGTCTATGGGAAAATTCATCTCTAAACACAATAAAGTCACCTTTAGGGCACTTACTATCCCAAATATAGCACCAATTTTGCACTGGAAGCATAACTCCATTTTCATGTGTGCTCAACTTCATCCTTTTAGTCCACTTTGTTTCATTTTGAAATAGAATTAGATGACACAGTAGAGAATACTTTCTAAAAGTGATAGGGGCCTTAGCTTCCCTAACTTGTAATAGACCTTCATAAATTTGTTCCTCAATGATAGAAGAAAAATAAAACTCCACATTGGACTCAGGGTGTTGGATAATCATTGCCATCCTCATAAATCCCACTGACATTCTGTCTTCAACATCAAATCCAAGAATTTGGCATAATGCATAATAGGTGTTTTTGAAATAAGTCTGAAAATCAGACACTGGAAAGGGTTCAACTTTTGAAGACGGAATAGGAAGGACTCCATTCTTGTTGCCCCTTTTCATGTGCAGGGGAAGTTCATCAATTCTATAAGTCCTCTTTAATATCTTGTACTCCTACTCTAGCCTCCCCAAATCCATCTCTGTGACATCCTGCTTATTTAGGTCAAAACACCTAATTATAGTCTCCCTAGAGTTATCTACCAAACATTGTCCATCTGGGAGCCTAACAACCTTCGATGGGGCATGATATCTACTAGCTAGATCTCTAATTAGCTCAATATGAAAAAACACATTAGGAGCTATCAATTTTCCCATGTCAAGAGTCCATGGGTTCGATACCGGGACCACTTCATTCCTATTCTTATAAAAATACTAATATAGATTCCACCCAGACCGTGGAATTATTGGGTCTCTGCACCCTTGAGCTAAATCCTTAAAGACCCCCTTATAGTCTTTATCGATTGAAGTAGGTAGCAGTGCAAGTAATGGCGACTGTAATGAAGCTTTATTGGATTTTTCTTCTTTTTTAGTCCTTACTTCTATTTTCTTAGGTTCCATTGCTTAAAATTCAATGTGTGGTGAATAGAACTTACCCAAAATATTGCTTGTCTTGAAGAACTCTCTTGACTGTCACACCTTGAGCACGCCTATACTCAACTTCTGTTACCACAAGCGAACAAATTCACAATTTTCTTGGTTTAATTCTCATATCATATTGCATCAATTCCATATAAGTTTTACATCATTCAAATCCTTCACACCGACCTAGATTTCATATTTTGATGCTGATTGATGTGACTGGCCTTCATTTAATGCTCCAATGTCTGATTAGCATGCTACCGCATGTCACTCTTCACTCCTTCGCGGTACCATGATACATAATATTTACTTGTTCCTATTATACCACAGTACCGCACACTTACTTGTCTTCCTTAGCAGTACTGTGATGTTTATTTAATATTTTATCTTATATATCACTTTACTACAGGCTTTATTCCGACCCCCCACGGTATAACGGTTCTCCCTTATGTGTATTCTTACTTAACCGCTCTATTGCGAGCCTTACTTTGACACCCCGCAGTATAGCAGTTCCTTCTGCTAGTATTGATGATGACTTCGCTCTACCACGGGCTAGGTATCAACCCTCCATGGTACAACGATAATACGATATACTACCATCCTCTTACTGCGCTACCATGAGTTACTTTGTTAGAGGTTGTGGTAAGGAGGTAAAAGGAAATGCATATATGGTATACTCAAATATGGCAATGGTATGGCAGTAAAAGGATAATTTGACTTTGTGGATGGCAGAAACATTAATTTTATGAGAATATTAAGAGACACCCTTGATTTTACATGAAAAAATCAACATAATTTTCTATAATCTCCTCTGCTTCTTTGTCTTCTTTGTTCTTAAACACATCTTCCCCTGGTATAGGAACATGGGTGTTATGCATACTCCTTTAATTTGAATTCATCCAACAATGAAAGATAATAAGATCATTGGTAATGTGGGATGTTAGGTTTTCAGGTACATCAATTATAAATTAAGGTCATATACTGTGGCAATTAACTAATTATACGTCATTTGTGAATTTCAATTTTTTTTGATACAGTTGGTCGAGAGTGGGATGCACTACATTTGTACGTCGCAAACAATATTGATTGGATGACGGTATGGATTGAATGATGTCAGCAATTCGGTCGTGCATTAACATGGGAAGGTGTGGTTTCATTGGTTAAAGAAGCTCATCATAATGGAGATTCCAATGTTACACCAAGGGAAATTGATTTAGCATATGGTTTAAGAGATAAAAAGGTACGTATAAATATATTAATCACCCATATTATTTAATTATTTACAATTATATTGATGTATATATATGTTAAGTTTTTTTTCTTTGCATACATTCGAACAAGAATAAATATGTTTATCAATTGACGATGCAATAATTTTTACATGTTTGACATATTGTAGGTGAAACACTACAAGGTTATGTGGTGCAATGGTCATAAATTTTGAATCAAAAAGTTGGATGACATGAAGAAAACTTGTGATTCTGGGATAACTGCAGTCTTTTTGACTAATGTTTCATCTAGAAGCGACATACATCCAGAAGTCTCATAAAATTGATACTATGGGATTTTGGATGATATACTTGAGTGTGACTTTAAGTCCTTCAAATTAGTCTTGTTCGTCGTCCAATGGTATAGGCTACGATTGAATGAAAATGGTCTCGAGAGAGCTGTTATTGAACATGATAATGGATTTACCATGGTTAATACAAGGTCGATCGAGCGAGCTGGAAATGAGCCCTATGTTTTTCCAAGTCAATGTGAGTAGGTATTTTACTCAGAGGTTCCAAGTAAACTGGTTTGGTCATTTGTTGTTAGACATGATCTGCGAGGAAGGCCGGTAAAGTATAATGTGGTGGAAGAAGAAGATACCGAAGAACTAGAAGATGATGTAGATGATGATCAGGATCAACAGTTAGTTGATGATGTGCCTGACGAAGATGTCGAAGAAGAGGAACTAGATCATGATGATGTAGGAGTTAATGTTCATGAAGATGATATCCATGTGGATGATGACATTATCAAAATTGATATCAATGACGATGATGATGATATGACCAATCCTTATAATGTCGAATCTAGATTGGATGATACAGACAAAGAGTTGGATGAAGAAGAAGATCAATGAAATTGAAATGTATGAGTTATGAGATTATATTATCTATTTGATATTGATTTATTGATAGAATTATCTTTGACTTATATGGTTACATAATAAATTCATGATGTTTTTAATTTTTATGCCATTACATAATTAATTCATGATGTACTTTTTAATGTTGTTAATTCATGATGTTATAACTATCGTAGATCTCCTAGAAATTTCTATATGATCAAATCCTAATTACTCTATGACTATTTATGATTAGATATTATTTGATCATTTGGTTATTTCATTCCCAAAAAATCAGCGTTTCCTCATGTTGACCCCGCATAGTGACATGTGAATGGGGTCAACGTTGATTTTTTTCAATTTGTGCTTGTATGGAGTGAAACTTGACATGGTTAGCCTAGACGCATGCGTTGACAATATGGGAGGGTTTTGAGACTCAAACATGAGGTCATGCTATATAAAGGCATCTTGTCCTTCCTAATAATACAAGTTGCCTTATTCTTCGTCTCTTTCATATATTGTTCTTAGCATTTCTTTGGTTAATGGTTTCAAAAGATGAGTCTCTCCGAGCCTCACCTTGGATCTATTACACATCAGTTTGTGCATTTTCATTAGCAATGAATATTTAGATGATCTTTAAAAATCCCATTGAATATAAAGATGATAATAGGAAGCTAAAAAATGAATATATTTTGTTTATGGAACCTAAACCACAAGGTTTGTCACTCTAATGCTAAAACCAAGTAAAATTAATCCCTAACACCTATTGGAAAAGTCAAAACATGCCTTTCTTTCAAATTCATAAGAACGTATAAACCTTTTGAAACCACACATGCATCTTATGAAAGTGTATGGTAATCCTAATTATAACGGAAGTTCACATGATAAGCTAACCAATGGCACTATATTGGAGGATAAACCCACCTATGGAATTAATTTAAGAGGTAAGGGATGCCTCTTAGTGGAATTTTGAGTCTTGGATTAATCCATAGTGCTAAAATTAGTTCTAGTGTTCTTCCCTTGGTGTTATATTTATCTCTATAATTTCCCATACTTAACCATTTCATCATCCCTTTTCCCAAGCTATTTGTATCATAATATAAGCTTAGTCCAATCTCACATTATCCCCTTAGGTAATTATCCATTTCCTCCAATTTGAATGGAACCTTTTGTACCAATGCATCTATGTTTTCCTACCCTAATGGATCAAGACTTGACATCACCTTAACAATCTTCTTTATGTCATAGCATATCTTCGAAGTGCCTTTGACATGATTATCAATATTAACTAGATTGAATATATTAATTTTAAAGTCTCTTAACACATTCCATGAAAAGAAAATGTCTCATTTGGATTAAGGAGTACTTTCCTAAACCATTCCTTCATATTCAACAATCCCTTCTCACACCCACATCATAATTCATATCCATGTTAGTTGTAATGAGTGTTTTAAACCAACAATCAATGAATCATATGATAGAAGAAAACTAGTTATGCACAAGGATAAGAATCAAAGAGGATGAAAGAATCGATTCACTAGATATGCTCCCCATTACTGTAATAGACCAATGTAAAAAAATAAGTCATAACAAGAATAGGACCAAAAAAAACTAGGAAAAGAAACCTTGTAGGCTAAATTAATAAGACATTGATTGCAAGCATTTCTTCCATGATGTTTAAATGAAAAAATATCAGATAGCTCAATCTTTAGTCAAGTAGTATTTCAATCACTGATTCTTAGACATCCATCAGGATTAACATCACATATCATAAGCCTTTTTAACAATCACTAGGATTGTAGATAATATTCAATCATGTCATAGGAAATAAATCATCAAAAACTATAAAGAAAGAGAAAACCAACTATATAAGCTTATCAAGCCACCATACACAAATTATATTTTGTAGAAAATAAAATAAACTATATGTTGACATAGCATATATATTTTGTATATAAACTATATGTTGACATAGCATATATATAAACTATATATTTTGAATTTTGGCCCCCCACGCGTAGGAGCACGACATAGCATACTACACCGAGACCCTAACTAGAGATTTGCACCAAGAACCACTGCATCCAACCCCTGAGTGGAGAGTTGCGAGACTTCACTGGATGAGTGCTGCAAGGCCATTGAGTCGAGGAGGAAGACTACGAACCATTTGGCAGGAGGAAAGCCAAAGTGAGAGGTGAGGACACTCAGAAAGGGAAAATTGACCAAGGGACAATGATTGTAAGTGACTTTTCCCCCACATTTAGAAATATTGTTGCAAGTACAGTGATTTACATTGTTAGGTAGCTGTCAATAACAACCAAACTCCTCCCTAGAGCCACCATCTGGGCCAAGCAATGTTCATTGAGCCATTACCCAATAGATTCCGCAAACTTGGCAAAGGCCCCCATGTTGGAGTTGATGACTCCTATGCGGTACACTTCCTAGGCGTTAACCAAAAATTTTTCCTTTGCTTCCGCTCGCTTTTGCACTTCCTTGTCTTTGTAGATTTCTTCCTCATCTTCCTCAATGTTCATGCCTACTGCTCCGAATATGTGCCTCATGTGGCTCACCAGTCCGTCCACTGCCAACTCTAGGGTAGCATTTGCCACAACTTGTGTGTTAGCCTCAACCACGAAGCCAACCAGAAGTTCCACC
Organism: Sequoiadendron giganteum; assembly: GCA_007115665.2. Classification (NCBI taxonomy): domain Eukaryota; kingdom Viridiplantae; phylum Streptophyta; class Pinopsida; order Cupressales; family Cupressaceae; genus Sequoiadendron; species Sequoiadendron giganteum. The sequence continues at coordinate 179,157,486 of CM021102.1, read as the reverse complement.
ATTCTCTCCCTAGAGTTGAGAATGTCGACCAACAACTTGATGACAACTTCGTAAATTCTTCCATCACACCAGTGTTTTTCCTCCTGAAGAATCCCTTTTACCACTTTTTCAATCTCCACGAGCACAGTTGAATGATGTACTATGAAGAGATGTTGACACTTCTTCACGAGGGATTCATCATTGCAACTGCAACTCAAACCGAAAATATGCACCATCATTCCAAACTGTTTGGTTCTGTGGGTCGTCACAAAGTGGCTTACACCTTTTTCCCCTTTGCGTGCACTCATATAGGGCTTGTGAACCCACATCCGTGCCAACATCTTACACCGAATCCCCCCAAATCTCTATCCGTATTACTTTTATCTATCACCTGGTATCCCTCAAGGCTCAAATTTTAGTGCTCTATCACGGGTCTGCCTCTGCACCTAGGTGTAAATCGCCTCATCTTGAACTATCTTGGTCTATTATGGCTTGTAGACCTGGCTACCATACACAACACTCTCCATTCCGTACACAACACTCTCCATTGCATCAAATCTACTACAGTTACATTAGGAAAAACCATTAATAAAAAAGACTCCCATCAATCCATCCACATGTTGTCAATAATCAGATTAGTATAATGTGGAAGCATGTGCTAATAAAATTGAGGACAAAAGCAACAGGACAAATAAAATTGTGTATAAGTTCAGTCTATATTCAAACCTTAATTTCTATCTTAAAGAAACAAACACACCTACAAACAACCAATTGCAAACATATTGTTATCAAAAGCCTAATATTAGACCCAAAGTCTATAAAGAAATCAACAAACCATAACTACGTTTTTCCTATTTTCTGCTTGATTAGGTAAACAAACCAATTGATGATTAATTTTTTTTGTACAAGTCACCAAATTATGGTACTTAACACACCCATTGCTTGTAACGATCTGAATTTTGACTTAGGCACCAAATAAAGATATCAACAACTTCGTTTGTTAAGGGTAGGTTCTCTGCCATCAATGTTGAAAATAATTGAAGTTATAGATCAAAATAAACACCTAATCTCTATTTGAAATTTAAATGTGAAATGCAAACCATTATATCAGACATGGAACAGAGCATTTGACAAGTAGGAACCTTATATCTAAGTTAAACTTTCCATATATAGATCACTAGCAATTGGATATTTATACTATTTGTGGCAGTTATGTTGGGTAAAAATTATGTAATCAACTTTTCAATAGATTACACAACCTAGACTTCAGCCACAACTATGTGAGATAGAATCTCTCCTCTTAGAAAGGGGAGGCACCCTTCTTACTACTAACAGAAGCTATGGTAAAACGAATAAAGTATTTACACAATGTACACTGCACTTACGAAATGGGGTGTGTGTATTACATTCATGCTTCTCTCTTTTTTCAGAGAAAATGTTTTACAATGCTTCACGATTTGGAAGTTCTAGATCTAATAACTGAAACATAACAAAAAGAAGTAATGCCAATACCTTTATCTTGTCAAAGCAAAGTGTAGAGATACCGGATGTGATTTATAATAACAAAGTAAAGGAAAAGGGAAAGCTCACGAAGGTACAAAGTCATTCCGTAGCTTTTTCGATGTTGGATCTGAAAAGTATCATTTCTCACATTAGAAGCACAAAGTCTTCTTAGATGTAGCAATTCCTCGAGCAACATGAACGATTACAAGCATAAAGTCTTGTAGATATTTCAACCAAAACATCCACACATAAAAGTAAATCCAAATAATAGATGTAACACGAAATTTACATAAACTACTTGAAGGCCTTCAAATACCATTCGCTAATCACCACCAATATTACTCAAATCCAAAGATAATTGATTCCAACACAAATTCTGGCATGCAACTTCCTTCTTTATTGATTAAATTTAGTTTCACAAAATTGAACACAAAGTTTCAATGTTCATTTCAAAGGGGCAGCACTTCGTTGTGAAGTACTAAAATGTAAAGATTACAATATAAATCTCTCTTATTTATAGAAAAGAGAGAAGAACTAATCTAGGAAATTAATGGAGTAAAGTTAGGGAATTAGATGAGAAAAAATAGGGAACCCTAACTTTGACTGAGTCAAAGTGTAATTTTTCTCCATGGAATTACATCTCATATTTTCGGTGTAATTACACTTTACAAAATGACATTTAAGATGTCAAAAACTATTTACAAAATGCATATGAGAATGCATCAAAATATTCAACACTGGAAGATCAGGAGTCTTCATGGTTCCTTGCTTGGGCACAAAAGTCTTCATATTTCTTCCTGGTCTCCTGCATGAATTTATCATCCAGACCAACAGTGTAATCCACAATGGTGTGAATCCTCATGACTGATCTCCTGGTGGATGAAAGAACCTTTTTGCACTTGTCAAGATGCATCTTAAGGTTATCGAGGGTGAGCTTGATATCACAAAGATCATTTATAGAGGCATCTAAAAATTTTGCTCTCTACTTGACTCATGACGAATTCTTTGAAGGTCTGTGATAGTTTTGTAGCCGGAAGGAAGATACGGTTTTCTTTGAGAAGCTTGCCCGAAAAATCCTCAACTCTTTTTTCAAGAATAATCTGATGTTCTTCTTCATCTTCCTGAATCTGGTAAAGAACTTCCATAAGAGATTTGATCATTTGAATACAATGCTTCAATGATTCCCTTACCTCAACAAATTTTTCCTTGTCAGGAATAACCCGACTTCCACCAGTTTACTAAGCTTTACCTGTTTCATTTGTGACCAAAATGACAAGCATTTTTCCATTTCTTTGAAATCCTGGGAAAGGACAACTTCTTCTTTATCCAACTCCAATTTGAGCTGAGCTATCTAAGTAGCCTTCTCATCTATGGCAATTATAATTTGAGAACCATGTTCTACAAATTTGTTGATGAAGTCATACAATGCTTTACCTTTGGAGAGAAATCTCTCAACCTTCCTGATAGCTAGGTCCTCAATGCTTACCATTGCCAATGACTGTGCATTATTGGAAGATCCTACAAGCTTTCTAACAATAGTGACATAATGCTCTGCCCTTTGTTTGTATAAGTCATGAGCTTGCTCCATTTTCTCTAGTCTCCTTGCTAGTATATTCAAAGTCACTTGCGCATCTGCCTTGGCGCTTCATTAGTAACCTTACCAAGCTGGACTCTTGTTACTGTATAGTCCTCCACATTAACATCTCCTTCCTCTTGAGGTGGAATGCCAATCTCTGCATATTTCTGACCTACTTTGTCAACCTAAAGCCGTGAATATAATTTCACCTTCTTCTTACCCTTGGCCTTTGGAGGGGCTATCTCTTCAAGATCGAGCTCTTATGGAGAAATCATTTGTTTCTTTCGCTTCGATACTTGGGATATCAACCATGGGGAAGAAAAGAGGTGAAAGCTTCCAGATTGACTGCCAATTATTTTGTTACCGCCACTTCTGAAGGAAGGACGGGTATGGAAAAAATTGGTGAAGTATCTGTCATCACTGTTCCAGAAACATGCACATTGACTTGATTTTGTAGAGAGTCACTCATAAATCTATTAAACTCAGTTTCTGAATCGATCATATGATGGTGAAGAGAAGCTAGGAATAGATGACAAAGAACTTTATAAAACGTCAACCGTTTGAATACTCATTATTGAAGGAGTATCTAGTATGGTTGACGCTCAGGGAGTGGTGTTGTGTCCACTGTGGGTATGACAGATGTGGGAATAGGCAACATGGAAAAAGGTGGCAAAGGAGTGTTTGGAATAGGGAATGTATGAGGAACGCTTGAAATTACAGGTGATGATGATTGGGGAAAATCTTCAGCTACATGCTCAGGTGGAGACATAGCTTGTTCTTCATCATGTACATGTTCCTATCAATCACTCTCTTGATCCTCTTTTTATTTCTCACCTCCTTGGTCACTTTCAAACTCATGTTCATCTTTAGAATGTTCTTCCTCATCGGAGTCTGTTTCTTCTAAATCTTCATCTTCAGGAGATTGATCACTTGTACTTTCTTCTTCATCAGAATCCATCTCTTTAGAAATAGATTCCTTTCCTTTCGAGCGGGATGGTTAAAATTCTGTAGTTTCTTCCTCATGGATGGCTCAAACATCCTTCTTGCAAATAGTGAATTTAATCCTAGGGCCCTTTCTGGAGGAAGTGGGAATAGCCATAGATTTATCTTTAGTGCGGGATTCTTGTTGAAGATTTTCCTATGCTTTGGAATCTTCTCCCTCAGACTCTTTTCTGAAAGTATTCATCTCAAAACCATGCTTATGTAACCATTCAATAGTGTTAGCCAAAATTGGTGCCAAATTTTCTTTGATGGAAACACACTCCTTCTTTGACCATTGAATTGCAGGCAAGGGTTTCTTGAAGATCTGTTGTTCATCATAAGAAACATTCAGGATGTCGCCAATATCTGTGAAATCCTCTGGTAGGTCAGCAATACCAATATCCCTGATTTGCTGAACATTCAACCTGCACCAATCCATCTTACGAACAACCTCTTCTTCTTTGCAATTGGCTCAAATGTCCTCAAAGTGATATCCATGTTTATGCCCCTTTTTCAACCTCTTTTTGACATCTCAATAATCAAAATCAAGTCTGCGTTTGTAGGTCCTGATCATCATGATCTGCATCTTGACATAGATTGATTTTTCCTTTTGCACACTCTTGATGGTATATCTACTGATTTTCAGTGGGAACTTAAAACCAGGTTTATGAATCCTTCGATGTTCCTTGTGAACTGAAATCAGTTGCCTGCATAAATCCATCAAAATCCACTTGTTTGAAGGATATCTAGGCAGCATGTAAGGGAAACCAGTATAGCATCCTACCCTTATGTAAGTAAAATTCAGGAATTGAAGGTGTACGCATCCGATCTTACTTACCAATTTATAGGCTTCATGAGATACTCTTTTTTTTTCGAGAGTTGGGTCAAAGCTAAAAAGTAAAGGCACAAAAAAGGCATCAACGACCCTCCTGAAATGATGATGGCTTTCCTTTAGCTCCAGCTGGTAGATGTAATTATATACAGGTGTAGAAAGCCGGTTCCCTTTTGTAGATAAGCCTAGGAATTGTCTCATCACGACTGCAATGTACACCAGGTATGAAGTCATATAAAAATTCAAGGTGGTTGGCACATTAATCAACTGCTCATGAATTGCATCATTGATTTGTTTTCCCCAGTTAATATGAGCCTTCTATCTTCTTATTATTCAAATGTACTCGTACATCCAATCATGAAAATGAGATGTTTTTGGAAGTCCCTTCACTCTACTCAAAAGTATTATCATATCTCTGATCTCTTCCTTGAAGTCAACTTGAGGAAGTCCCTTCGACCATCTGGAAATACTATGCTTAGGTTCTTTCAACCATTGACTATTTATCAAATCCTTAGCCTTGTTCGAATCTGAGTCATAGACCTCCTGTGCTGATTATACTAAAATGTCAACGTACTTCTCCATTTGTGGGACTTTGAGGACAATATCAAAGAAGTTTGGATCTAGTGTCAAAACTCATGTCCGAAAGAATCAATGACACTTCTTCTTTCCCGAATATAGTGAGATGCAACTTGGAGGACAAACTCCGTGTGATACACAACAATCGAGAATGTAGAGAAAAGATGTAAGTTATTGTGCACAATAGCTCTTAGTGAGTCTTCGAGAGGCTTTTGTTTGGTCCTTTTCACAAACTCAACAAGGTCTTGATGGTCAACCTCTGTGTCCTTGATCTCATCAACTTTTAAAATTACTACTGTTGGTGAATAAATGCCTCGGTACTTGTATTTCATCTTGCCTTCAACTTTTGAAGATGAAGGAGGCTTCTTAGTTGTCATTTGAGATCACTTCAACTTCAATTAGCAAAGGATCCCTTGACAAGATTAGTCACTGAATTGCAAATAAGAATCAACAACTGTTAGCTAAAAAGTAGCATTGGGATGCATGAAGCGAGGAGAGATATCAAGAAAGCATGATGTGAGTGATGAAGTACACAAAACGAGGTAATAAACATATGAGAAGTGGTCCAGAGAAAAATTGGATAGTTTCAAAGTGTTTT